>UELV01096467.1:0-19541 GCA_900490015.1 Megastigmus stigmatizans | reverse complement strand
TATTTGAACATCGATTGCACTTTTTTGCAGTATTTTGAATTATTGTCATTGCATTTTCCTTATGAAAAAAATTCATAAAGTTGAAAATTTCCAAATTTATTAACTTTTTTTCGTGAAAAACACGCCATATTTTTTTTGCAGGAGTATTTTAACAAAAAATCGGTATCACCATTCGAAAGAACAGCTCAAAATACGTCGGATATGATCTTTTTCAAATTTTTTTCAAATCTTTTTTTTAATTGAAAAAAAGCCTTGACAAAGTTGTTGAAAATTCGTTAATGGGTTAAACTAAATATTTGACATTGTAGTAGGTCAACAAATTTAATAAACATAATAAAATTCAAGTATTTTTATTAGAATGCGAGAATATTCGTCTCCTCTTCTCCGTAACAATGTTATTTACTTTGTGAAAATGACTACAGATTATATTACAAACACTTAACAACTGTACATACAAATGGTGCAAATAAAATAAAAAACTCTACTTCGAGTGAGATTGCATGAATGAAAATTAAATTTAAATTGCAGTTTATCTTTTAAAAGCATCGTGTGAAGCAAGTAATTATTTTTTCTATTTTGCATATATATATATTTACTTTACAGATCTTATTATTGTTGTAACTTTCTCATTATTAAAGTTGTTTAAAAATGACTAATTTAATCACTTTACAGCAACGAGCTTTCGGGGAATTTAAAGTATCGATTGGCCAATAACTATTTCAAAACTAAAATAAGTGAAAAATTAAACTCGATCCATTAATATATAATACTCGCATTACCACTTGAACAGTCTATCGGTGCAAGTAATCAAAACATGAAAAGCCAGATAATAGCAAATCTCTCGATCAAGATACATCCGAACCGAACAAAAAGAAACTGAAAAATACCGCTTTCTACAACTATATGCTATTGACCGCCTTTCTTTATCAGAATCATCGAGTGTCAAGTGCCGTGACCGATAATAAAAAAAGAATCAAGCTCGGCGCACTACAGCCAATCTAGCAAAACTACGTAAAGAAAAAAGAAGCGTAGATGCGGTCGAAGCAGTGGTAACGTACCGTTGGAACTCCTGAGCCATCATGAGACCGTCGTCCTTGAGGGAGGCGATGGTGATGGTCACGCGGTCCTTCATGTTCGTGAAGTGGTAGGCCGCGATTCTGAGGGCCCAGAGCGCCAGACCACCCGTACCGACGATCAGGATCTTGCAGACGCTGCTGTCGCCGCGTTCCCTCAGGATGTTCTATACCCAAGACAATCGAGCATCGCATTTATTAGTTGGATTTGGGTGCAGCGTTTTTTTCTTATGGGTATATTCTGAGCGAGTGCGAGCTTATGTTTACACCTCGGTTTACACTGTTTAGTAAGCCTTGATGCGATTTTTTAACCAATAGCATATACCGATTAAAATATCTGCAGGGAATCGTTCATCTTTTCACTTCTATTATATAATTAAAGTTTGAAAGAATGTCACTCGGACTGATTGATTATTTCGATAGATTAACATGCTTATCGCGTAATATATTGTTAAAGCAAATAACTATATAATCCGCCTTATCTGATTATCTATCCGAGGTATGACGTTGACACGCGAGATATACGTAGCATTTTTGACCTCCTTTTTTTAATAAGTGGACTGTTTATATCGAACAAAGTTGCTTCATGTTTGAGTTTGAATTCCGTGTTCCAATTTAGCGCTTGACAAAGGTATTTAACCGAGTTGTAAGGAATTAAAATTCTTTTGAAAATGTTACCTTGTACGATATGATACGCCCTCAAAAATATTCATATTATAATTAGAATAATTACACATTTTAATGAGTCTATTGACCGTCGGTAAAAATTTCACTTCAAAATTATATTTTACTTTATATAAAAATTCTTTAATTTTTGAAAAATTGTAATTCATATAGGTATATTTTAAACTGCATTATAAATGCACAATTTTTCATTGTTGCAGTAAGTGTATCTTTATCATTACCTTTCTTGTGCAATTAGAAACATATAATCGATTTCATAGATTTCAAAATATCAAAAGCTATTTTTGTAGCATGGAATCGCTGAGAATTTGTCAAGTATGATATTAAATTATCAAAGCTCATTATAACTCGTTAGAAAAGCCGGAAAGTTATATATAAATAATGGTCAGTTTATCAAAATTTTATATAGCAATGCACCTAAATAGAATGGATGCATGCATCATATTCCTGGCAAAGTTTCTGCTAATACTTGCATTCGCGATGAACACAAAATAAAATTCACTCGACGTAGTTTTACGAAAATTTTGTGATTTGAAAGTTTTTCTATACAATCGAATAGAATAAAATGATTTAATTTAGAGTTTGTTTTTTAAAGTAATTCAAATTGTGCCAAGATTTGCATAGCTAATTCCCGATAAAAATGATTTATAAAATGTAATAAATATCAGCTGCACAATTATTTTAGTGCAAAATTAGATCACTACTGCTCAATCGCGTTTAACTAGATCGTAGATATGTCGGATCAATTAAAATTCATTGATTTACATTATGTATTCCAATGTATATATATCTAATACTATAAATGACATCTATTTTTAGATGGTTTTTATATTTAATACATTATACCGATTAGATTTAATTACTTGACCGTAAATGTCCAATTACTAATTGAATTTAAATTAAGCGTTTGCGATGAGGAAAAGTGAAGATGCCCCTTTATAAATGAAATTCTCGATTGAATCGCAATTGAACGCAAGGCGGTAATAGAAGAGCGCGTACCTGGACGTGCTCGTGGGCCGCAAAGACGGTGTTCATGGCGAGTAGAGCTCCAGCCGGTAGCATCGCCGCTACGCTCAGCTCCATACTATCGGGCACCTTGATCAGGTACTTGAGATCGTGCACGACGAGATACTCGACGTAGCCGTTGGGTATGCCCTCGTAGGGATACATGATGACCCGGTCGCCCAGCTTGATGCCGCAGTCCTCTCCGAGCTCGGGGCCCAAGGACTCGACGACACCGGCGACCTCGTAGCCGGGGAACAGAGCGGCGTCCCGCATCCCGTGGTGGGGCAGACTGGCCGGGAAGTCGCCCTCGAGGGAGACGTCGGTCGCCAGGCTGCTGCCGCTCGAGGCCGAGTTGAGGCTCGTCAGGGAGGAGGAGCGCTTCGGATGGTAGCAGGCCCCGGCGCAGACGACGCGTATGCGGGCACCCCGGGCGGGGACCTCCGGGACGGGCACGTCGAAGCTGAAGACGCACTCCCGGCCCCCGACGGAGGGGCTCTCGATCGACAGCTGCCTGCACAGCTTGTTCATCTTGGGCTGCTCGCTGGAACACGCAAAGAGAGAGAGGGAGAGAGAGGACCTGGTTAGTCTCGCTGATATATATGTACGTCAAGGTGTAGGTACACGCGTGCATATCGATTGGAGGGAAGCATCGCGCCAAGGCTGCGGCCGAGAGAATTCAAGGCTGTGCATTTATTGTGCATTATAAAAGCGCCGATGGGCGCGCGTGGCTATTGTTCGAGGTGCTTCGGTTGTGAGCCGAGTTACAGGATCGCGTGGCTCCTTCGAGGTGTCGGATATGCGCGATTAGATCTGGACTATTTCCGGGATGGTGCAAAAGGTCGATTTTGGACGATGGTTCAGCGGAGCGCGAGGTGTGTACGCAGCGGCATGTGCGTGCGCTAGGAGGTCTGACTCAATTGGCCCGTTACTACTTTGAGGGCGTAGCTCCTGCTCCGTCTGCCATCTCTTGTATACTTCCCGTTCGATCTTTCGTAATTTGAGGATTACTCGATACTCACAGGGGCAGTTGGTTACTCGGGGCTATTTTTAGATTTCTACTCATCTGGACTACTTTTACAATCTTTACTTTTTACTAGTTTTACTTGTATACACTATCTTTTGTGTGAATCCAAAGCTTTTGTATTCGATTTTAAAACGATGAATTGTCAGTGAATGTACTGTTTTCTTTACTTGAATCCAGTAGTCTCATTTTTAAAACTCAACCACGTAATAGAATAAATATGTATATTATTTACATGCATATCTAAAGTTAGAAAAATAAAGATCGATTCTAACCTGAACGATGTATTCGCGATGATAATTACCAATTTATTACGAACGGAAGAATCGAAGCCGAACGAGTGCTAAGCTATTTATTATAAATCAATGCCTAAATAATCTGACAATTATAATATGGCGCAGAAACGACGAGTAAATAATTCATTCGTAATAAGCTTAACAAATAGCGTAAATCGCACAACTTATATTCGCCGCCGAAAACGTAAACATCGCGAAGAGAGCAGACGAAAGGGAGAAAAGGTGGTGGTATATAAAATCCGATCGATAATCCAGAGGAAGCTTGTATATACATCGTACGTAGGACGTATATGTGTAGAAGAGTAAATACAAAGGAGGAAAACAATGAGTGGCATACCCGTTGTAAAGGGCAGGTGTCGGCTTGTGGGCGGGTGCCGCCATCGGTGCCAATTCAACTGGCATTTTACAGGTGATGCTCTGCGCCTTTACGGCACTAAAGGATACACCGCAGCTTCCTGATCGACACTTTAACTGTTTATGTATTTTTTTATACGTATACTTCGCGATATATCAAACCAGAGATGCCGGCCAAAACGCAATCTCCAACTGTCGCACTACAATATACTTTATATATATCGGCTTTTCCTTCGTATATAATCAACACCTTTCCCTCGTTAAACCTGCCGAAGCGAGAACAAAAGAGTACATGTATCGTATATATTGATAATGCGTTGAAGTGCGAGACTATAACGAGAGAGTTGAGCCTCACTACGTATATACGGTATATAACTCGCTCTGCTTGCGATGCGCGCGACGCACTAGCTCGTCGCATCTGTTCGTCGTTGCTTTTATAACGCTTCGCGCTCTCGCCGTGAGAAAGAGAGAGAGAGAGTGATGTTCGGGTGTATAGCTGGTGGGGGGAGAGACAGACAGAGGCTCGACGTGCGCACCGGCCGAGAGCTGAAACGAGCCTCCTTCTCTTTCTCTTTATACCTATATACGTGCACATGTGCGCACCACACACACACACACACACACACACAGGAGTGTAGCACTCGGGCAACGCGTGGCGAGCTCTGGGGCGGCGTTCCCTCTCTCGCTCTCTCTCTCTCTGCCTCTCTGTTTGTTTTTTAGAGATCGCGCGGATCACAGATCGGTGCGGAGCGTTGTAAATCTCCTGTGCGTGGGTGGGTGAGATAGCGTTATTATGTTGTGCTTCCTGTGTTTGTCTGCTGCTGCGCTCCAGTCAGCTGTTTACGAGGACGGGAATCTATATACGCGTAATGATGCTAGAAATTGAGCGCGGTATTTCCAGGGTTTATGCTATAAGTATATCTTGCGAACGGTGTGTGTGTGTGTGTGTGTCTATTATTGGAAAATTCGTTTTGGCAGAAGGGTCGAATTCGGTAATTACTTTTTTGACCCGCAGTTGAAAGGTGCCGGTATATACGCGCGTTCAATTTCCCTTGAGATTTTTTTACTTACATTTTAAAAATACCATGGGATGTCAATCGAGAAAATTTAAATTTGCAATCGGTTCAAATGTCAAAATAGAAATTTCAGCCGAGTCGTATAAATACTAAATAAGGATACCTATTCCCAAACTTCCATAAGAACTCGAAGAAGTACATAATATGCACTTCACGTTTTAGCGTTTGATGTACAAAAAGTTACATACACGTTGTAGCTGTTTGACATTTTAAAATCATATCGCTTCGGATGATCAAGTACGATTACCGTCCAAAATCAATTTTCCGATATGACGAATCATCTGCATATATATATATGGGGACGCATACAAAGCCCATTAAATTAGTTGTCGCTGGCTGCAGTCAACAAGATAGCTATAGCGCGTAGCAGGGGACACGTGATGCAAAAAGCCCGTCCTTGACATTACGCGTACATAAAGTCGCCTGCACGTACACGCTCTTCCTTCGTGGCGCTCAACGTTTTCAGACAATCGATCTTTAATAAATACAGCTACCTCGAGTATACGTGCACTGTGAAAAATACGTATTCATGGTGCGAGAGAGAAAGTAGCATCGCGATTTTACACGCCGACTCGCGTGTGTACAACGGCTGCAGCCCGCGAGATCCACTGCTGCAGAATCCAGTTTCACCTTGACACGATGATCGTTCAAGGCTCGGGTGGAGCGAGTGTGTGCGGTGCAGCTGCAGCACTACCAAACCGACCTATTGACACGAACGCGGGCCGCGGCTTTATGCACCTATATATATATATATATATATGCTTTCGTTGCCGCGGCCAAGCTCGGAAGCCTTGAATTAGTTTTTAAAAAGAGATCCAGAATCTATCGATTGGTGCGCGCGCCCTCGGCCAAGAAAATATTTACTAGTTATGTACATATAAGTGGCTGGCTTGTATAAACACCACGAAATGCGGGACCGTGGGCAAGGTGTTGCGGAGCGGTTTCGTGTCCGCTAGATCGACGGCGGACATTAAATTTCAATGATTAAGCAGCTTTGGAAGTAAACAGGCCTGCTGAAATCCGTAGCACCTGATGCGTCATTAATTTTACTATTTAACTGAGAAATAATTATTTAAGCGTACATCCAACATTAACATTATGAAAATAATTAAAATCTACATGCGAAATCATAACGTTGTGATAAAAAAAGGTGTTGTTACAAAGTAGTTTTGCAATAACGGCTAATGAATTGAACAGATATGAATCATAGCAGGTGCACGTGCGCTGAATCACAAAATATACCCTGATTCATTTATATATGTAGAAAATTTAAGAGGAATTCAACATATGATGCAAATATTTATCCTAGCTATTTTAAAGACTGCGCAATGGCGATCGGGTCACATAAGTCAGCACCTTGTTTTTCATTTTTATTCAATATCTTTAAATCTCTCTGTTTACTTGATATTGGTCAAGTCAAGATGTATATTTATCCCGTGAATATGTTCCGAACGAGCCTTTCTTTTAGGCTTGTCAAAATAAAATCCAGTCGCTTCTTATAGATAAATAAATATCAAACAGATTTTTTCTACCAGTAATCATACTATTACAAAAATGTGTCATTAATAATACGATTGTAATAATAAAAACAAAATATTAACAATTATTTTTCACGAAACAATTTATAGAGATCCAACCTTCCTTCAGTTGGGATAATAAAATGTAGAATTAAAAATATTATCATTAGAATCTCTGCAATATTTAACTTTTATTTTACTACATTGCATATTTAGTTTGTCCTTCCTTTAGTGTAAAATCGAAGATCATTAGAACTCACTTAAATATACATTTTTATAATTGTAAAGAAAAATAACGAATGACATTTAACCTAGTTTTCCCTATCATAAGCATAAAAAAATATTAGTCCAAATATTTATGTATATGTAAGGTTTCATTACTCCTAAAGTTAAAAAGTTCGGTTCGTTCGTTTAATCAACTCTCATAATAATTAGTTGAAATGAATAGCTTTCTAATATGGTCATAGACCAAATTAGAAAGCTATTCATTTTCAACTAATTATTTGCGACGGCAGCACTACCATTTATTATTTTGCCAAAACAATCGCGATTTACTCCTGCCGCCAATTGTGTGTAAAATCGAGCAAGTCTACCGATTGTAAGATAATAAGTATGTCAAAAGAAGTGACTTTGAATTGAAATTCATCAATCCTTTATTAGCGTGTGTCATTCAATCTCAAAGTCAAATCTATATCCCTGTCTGCTCAATGTCTCGGTCACTTCCCAATTAACATACAACTCCACGCACGCACAAATCCTTTATTAGCTCGATTTCTCGGCATCAAATGGCTGCTCGTTATACCGATTCTCTTTCAATTCGGAGCCAATATCTACAACTCACTCGCTCATATGTACATTTTTTTCTTCAATCGATAAACGCTCATGAATGGACCAGAGTTTCGTCCTCTATGCGCCCATGTAGCTCAAACAGTCACGATCATTCGTTGTTTACAAGCCTCCAAGTGTGACTTGACAATGCACGACTCGCAGTTGTATAATGGTCACGTGCACATTAGCGCAAAGCCTCGCCTATCCTATAGCCGCGCTCATTGTCTTGTACTGCACGGCGTCGAAAAATAGAGGCTTCGTCTGCTTGTACATATACGCCTATGCGTATTGCAGTGTTAAGTACTTCATTAGATAAGGAACCTGTTCAAACGTCGGAGTTTAGCTGCAGCCGGTAGCCTTGAAAAGTAGTTGGGCTTAATTAAAATGTTTACCGGATCGTAAATTTCAGCTCTATTGAAAGCTATTGGGCAATCGCGATGTTTGATCAATATTAATATAGTTGAGTATAAAGGAATAAGTAAATGAGCTTTTCAAAGATAAGTAATGTTGTTGGAGTTTCTAGGTATACGGCCCGAGTAAACAATCCAGCCGAAGATCAAAAACCAACTATTGAAAAATTATTATTCTATACTATCCGATTTGCTATCAGAGTCGAAAATAAAATAAACTAGGGAAAGTCGATATATTGCGCAGCTAATCATTTCTAACTTGTCAACAAGGTTTCAATTACAATATTTGCCAATTTTTATCTTGTACAATGGAGGGATTTTATAACTTACAAGATTAATCGTTGTTTGTTATATCTGTTTAAGATACGAAAAAGTATTTGCGTGTAAAGTTGATTGCTGTTATTAATTAAATACAACATATATATACATATAAGTAAACGTTATAGTCTGCATTTACTAATAAAGGCTTTAGTATAGCATAATTAGTGGCTGTAGGACAAACATAAAATGGACATTATTAAAGCATTAATGATTTGTTTATACATTTCATTTACTAGTAAGCATCATACGAGCGATTCATTAATTTTAATTGCTTCAATAATAATGTAAAAATTTTAAATTCTCTTGAATATATTCAAATATGATCATTGAAGTATAATAAATGTTAAAATTGTAATTGATTTTCAATATTAGTCTCTTTGAACTCTTGAAATCTATAATTGAATAAATACTTCATTCCTCGAGAAATATTATGTAACAATATATGTTTATTCTCTGGAATTATTATGGCATAACCGTATTACATACTTTGCGAGATCGAATTATCGTTGGATCACATTTTTTACGAACGACCACTGCAAAAGTGACTTCTGAGAATTGTGCAACTGCGGATAAACACATCTATTATCAAAGAAAACGAATCTAATCTGAGTGAGTCTCCATATCTTGTGCGAGATAACACTCATATAGCATTATATTTATTCAATTATCTATTGGTAATCATATTTATAAATTTTGAAAAACAGAGCCATGTATGCAGACAAGTATACTTATATTTCGTATATATCAACGGTATTTAATCTATCGTTTTTTATCAGGAACATTTTTGATAGTTAAACGATTTTTTTTAATTAGGTGTGATATATGACACGTGCAGCGCTATTTAAATTACACCAAGACGGATGATCGCTTTATTGCAATGCACTATGTACGCATCTGCTATTAGACGTGTTTATTGCCCGGTGAGTGGTTATTTTGAGTATATCTAAAGTGGGATGCTATATATAAGGAAATTTAATATTAGGTCAGGCTATATGAGCTTAACATACGTTTTCTGCAACGTTTCTGTCCGATGCAGCCACGAAATGTTATAAGGCAAGCATCACTTTGAATGCTCCATCCAAACGAATAATACAATTGATAATGGCGGAAAAAGGAAAAAGCTCTAAGGTTGCAAAAGCTATAAATTACGTATCGGCATAATATGCCCGTTCCAGTATCAGCATTATTTTTTGTTCTCCACGCTCCAGTCAGTCTCATTACACTTTTTCTCACTTCTTGTCACATGAAAAAGGATTAACTCCTATTATCTTATTATTTATACAAAGGAAAAAAATGTTTTCCTTGAACCGCGTTTTGTTTCGCGACAAGCAAAAAATATTCAATATCCTCCCGCAAAAAGTGTGTTAATGTTTAATCGATCAATGAATATTTTAGTTCAATCGATCAATGAATGTTTTAACACCAACGAAAATCGATTACCTATTAACGATTATCATCGCAAATGATAAGTAACTAATTTGTACAAAAATTACATTGAAAGATCATCAAATCGTTACTTTCATCAGTTATCGTATACGAAAAAAGTATTGAAAGAATAGCGACGTTCTAAATTTGTATTATTCCATACATCACCTTGACGCTGCGACTGACAGCTGATAGGACATGACAGTTGACTTATATTTAGAAAATTCATAAGTTTGCTTTTGTAGTTTTGCTTCCTCGGAGAGGCAGTATTTCTTTTGGATAGGTCAAACGAGGGTATGATTAAAATGTGAAAGACTTTTTTTTTAAGGAGAATACAAAGCCTACAAAAATCTCGACTTGACATAAAATTCTAATGTGATGCGCCAAAGGTTCATATTTATGCATGAGGTGCCTATATGTTAGTAGACGACTTCCTTATTGATTTTAAATTTCGAACAATCCTGTTCAGAGGACATTGAATAATATTGTTGTAAAATCTCGTATGCAACTGTTGAGTTTGTACACGACATTTTTGAAAATATTTTTGTGAAAGCGCTTATCCGCGCAGTTTTTCATTTTTCATATATGGCCTTTTTTCTGACAGAACAAAATTGAAAATATAATTTTGAAAAATTTGTTTTTTAAGATGAGCGTCGCATATAATTGCAATTTGCGTAATTCTGATGCAACATTGGTTTTTTCATAAACAGTATGCACACAATTTTATTGCGGCTCAGCATTAAGCAAATTTTGCATTCAAAATTTAACAGGTTTTTAATGTTAGATGTAGGAATATCCTTATCTATCATACATTTACATATTTATGTGTTAGGATTTAAAAACATCCATTTTCAAAAGTGCGTATCGATAGTCTGGAGCTGATAAAATTTCAGATGTAAAAATTATGAAAGTTATTGTTTGGATAGTTGACTGCAGTAGGTTTATTATGATCTACCTACTGATGCTTTCAATCTACAGAATTTTATCGTCAATAATATTTTTCTAGCTTATAAAATTGATTTACTTCCATAATAATTTCCTTTCACCTACTTTCCTTTAGTCTATATTAATAAAAATCAATTCATTTTTAATTTCCATGTCTCTAGAAAATATATACGTTCCAAAAATAATATATATATATATATACATTAAAATATTTTGTTTACTCGAGACCGCCAATAAGTCACGGAGCGATTCACATGGAATTAACATGTGTTTCGCTGCAAATTCTCGAATATATAATTAATTGCTTCGAAGGCACCAGACTGTCTCCCGTGATATTCGATTCGTTTGTATAATCTGTCTCTTTCTCTCGCGGTTGACGTAATCGCAACGGTAAACCGTCATTGAAACGAGCTGCCGCGTCAAAGGTTCTTTATAATCCTTGGCACGACCGCTTTTGCGGTTAATAACTCAATTCATGGGAAAGTTTTCATTTCGTATAGCTGGGTTAAGTGTGACAGCATTCGTGCAATTTCTTGTTTCACGAGGCTCAAATTCTAGGATTGCCGGTTAATTTTTTGATTAAACTTTCCTTTATAATAGGTGAATTTGATGCCGATGTGGAATTAAATTTGGATGTCTCGTGTGAAACATTGCGGAGGTAAATTGAGATTTTATGAAGTGAAAATTTACAGGCACACGAGTTTCTGCGATGAAAGTGGTTGATAAGTGTAAACGATCTCGTTGGAATTTAATAATTATTATATCGTATTCTCTTAATAAATGTAATTTTAAGTAAATGTAATTATTATCCGATTCATTGTTAGAAATAAATAACTTGACGATAAATTGAAAATATTTGGCGCTTTAATTTACATTCTTAAGTATGCTACGTTTAAACTTTTCGGAATTTTCTTTGGATATCGTTGAACAGATCCCTGCACGTTTCAAGTTTATAAATATTTAGATAATTTTTAAGAAACAAACCACGAGTATATCTTTAAAAAATAAACGATTTGTTTTGATACTCTTTCAATTCATCGACATTAATTGAGCGAAAAAATAGAACTATAGAATAAAGTGACCAATAAGCGCATATTAGTAGATGCGTTTTCATGTCAAGGCTGTTTTTTGTGCTTTGTATACCGTTTCACGCGTTGTCATCTTTATTTTGAAAATCAATAATAGTTTAATGTCATTGTAAAATGTTCATTAGTAATAAAAATGTTTGTATGCGTGTCGTATAATATCAGCTTAGCTAGAGTCACGTATATAATTTAGAACTTTTTAGTGGTAAACACTTGTAATTATTTCTAATATCACTAACAATGTAAATTGTATATTGGCTTATATCAAGATTCTTTTAAATACGCGATAATCCTTACGTTAATTTGCACAAAACTGTATTGAAAACTTGGGCATTCGAATCGACGTGAAATAACTGATAGAAAGAGCCGAAATCAATCTTACCTGTGCATTGAGCTATCGACAACTCTCTTTGCCGAGCGGAACACAAAACGAATTTGAATTGATATAAATCAAACGGAAGAATCTGGCAATTTTCACTCTGCAGCTGCCGCGCGCACGAAGCTCTTGCTTTCGCTATACGCCGCCTCGAGAAAAGACCAGAGTCCAGCTGCTGCGCATAGCGCGTCTTTACTTCGCTTTATGTAAATTGAGAACAAAGCGAAGACCGGAATGGTATTTTTAGCTGGCCGACAATTTGGAATGCACTTGGTTATTTTCATTCTCGGGTATAGATCGATTCGCGACATTAAAAACTGATGGTTTCGGGGATCGATTATGGGAATGAGTATTGCTCGATGCGAAATCATCGAAATAATGTATACCTATACACTTGAATTACTTGCAATACCTTTATAAAATATGGTTAAATGAGCCACTTCGAAATTTGAATTTTCATCGCGTGAAAGTTTATAAAAAATATTAATTTATAACAATCTAATGACTCAATCTTTTCCCGAATTTTTCTTATCGCCACATATACACATTTGACAGGCAACAAACACAAAGTTAACCAGAGATCCCGATGACATTTCATAGTGTATGGTCATGACGGAAAGGCGTGCGCTCCGAGCATAACAAAGTCGTAACTCGCAGAAAAAAACCTGCAACAACAATTAGTAAATCCATCGCAGCTTTTCCGTGCGGTTCGCAAAACGCACAATAACAAATTGGCGCTCCTGTGAATCCACACCTCATTGTTTACACTCGTAGTCTCTCTCGATACGTGCCTTTTCTGAAAACCTCGAAAAATCGTTAAATCTATCTTTAGTGCGCATCTCGTATAGCTCGTATATAAAAAGAAAGCGAGATGAAAAGCCATCTCTGCGTATGGGAAAAAATAGATGAAGAAAAAACAGCTCGGCTTCGCGCGTAATAACGACTCTCTTGGAGCAAAACAACCATTCAAACGAATAAGAAAAGAAAAAGGTAAAGGTGTTTACGAGTCCGAAGTATATATATATATAAGGATATAATTTTTTTCATAGCTATATTAGCTTATGTGCGCATAGAGTGATCGTTTGTTTACACATCAGGCAGTCGATGGTCTTTTCTCTCTCTCTTTACATGCATTCGCGGACTCGAAAGAACTCTCGCATCTTGTACCTATATATACATATATGTGCCCGTAACAGCAGCAGCAGCAACGTATATACGAGCGAACGTTGACTCTTTCTCCCTCTCTCTCTCACGCTTTTTGCAGGCAGCATTCCAAAAAGAAGAGCGAAGCAAAATTCGCGCAGAGATGCGTATTAAATGTGTAGGTTATATACGCACACACAAACGCCGAGGAGAGGAAGAACGCGGAAAGGCATGCACATAGTACATCCATATATAAATTGTAACGGCCTGAGCGAAGATATTGGACTCGCGAAAAAGTAGAATGAGCGGGGCTATTATTTCTGCTCCCTTTTTCGCTCATCTAGGGCCTGGCGCTATCGTCCACGAGAGAGAAAGAAGGAGAGCTCCTGGTACGTGTACACACACACACATATATATATATATATATGGTGCGCGCGCTGCTCACGGGGATAGCGAGAGAGCGAGAGAGTGAGAGTGAGAGTGAGAGAGAGAGAGAGAGAGAGAGAGAGAAAAGCAGGTCGAGCACGCGGGCGGCTGCTGATGTGCACGTGATTCCAGCGTGCCGGCAGCAGCTAAGCGCGCACAGAGAGCCGAGCGAGCCGCGACATCGACCGCCTTTCCCCACCACCACTCGAGCCGAGAGCCGAGGGCTGCCAGCCTGCGCCTGTATATAACAACGCCTCGCTCTCTCGCTCTCTCGCTCTCTCACAGTTTCGCGCTTTGCGTATACCGCACGAGCGGCTCTGCGCGGCTGAGTCAGAGGGCCGGGCTATACCCCGTATATAACGAGCCTCGGACGCTTATACGTATATGCACGCCGGCAACACCTGCAACCAGCGAGAAAAAAAACATATGTGGCATAGAGAGAGAGAGAGACAAAGAGGATGCTTCGAGAATGCTCCAACGCGCGGGAGGATCTGCTTGAGTGTAACTTTCAGGGACTTCTGCGGCTCAATTTGAGGGGTAGCCTTATTTTGTTAAGTTATAAGACTACACGGAAAGAGAGTAGTATTACGCGCAAAGGAACTCGAAAATTTTATGGCCAAGTTGGAGTTTTCCTGTCCCTGAGCCGCGGCTTTGACGTACATTCTTCCGACTTCTTGCAATTGTATCATTTTTACCGTTTCGCTATTAACTGCTCTGACTAGCTCTTAAGGAAGTTGTTACTACGGCATGCTCTTTCGCGATTAACGGCGAGCGCCGTGGCGAAACATTGTGCATAACGTTCTCGGAAGAAGAAAGCCTCGGCTGCACCGAAAAAATTTTACTGGATGAGCGATATAAACGTCTGTTACTACTGCACATTGTGCGCGTTTTTATATCACTTTGACGAGAGTCCGTATACGCTTCGTATAAGTTGTAACCGCTTGCACTATCTGTTTTATGGATCTTTCGCTCCTAAAGTACAATACGTGTACGGAGAAGTTTTGATATCACGCGGATTCGTGGTACAACGATATACGCGAATACACGCGTGTTTATACCTATATATATATATATGCTATACAAATTTGACGCGGGTACGTGCGAGAGCGAATTGGAAGAGGCATTATGATGTATATGCAACGCTTTGTTTCTATGAATTTCTGGTCAAGCTCACTTTTTATACATATGTAGATGGAAAGTTCTATTTGAATTTATATCAAATTCGTGGAATTCATTTCCGCTATAGAAAATCACGTCAACATTGCCAATTTCGATTAATCCTTATTTAGTTTGGAGCGCAAATCAATATTGGATATTCTTGTGGTTTTGCTTGCACAAATGGTTTAATCCTATTTTAAACTATACGCCCTCGATTCGTAAAGATACGATGTACTTTTATAATAAATACTGTTTTCCGAAGGGTATCGTTAAATTTGAATTAATTTTTATTGATTCGTGAACGTATTTGAATTAGCACACACGTGGGAAAACAGGCCAAGGTGCCGAAAGCTATATATTTTCCCAAATCAATATCTGCATTTTTACGACTCAAGGTAGCATCTAAGTATTTCTTGCTTTTAAAAAATCATTATAGTTTTCAAATAAATAGCAGGTATGTATATTTGCTGCTAAATGCAGCTGAGTGGCATCCTTCGCAGTATTGATTTTCTTAAGCAGGCCAAATCGATGATGATTTTGTTATAATATAATGTAGCTCAAACAAGTTGGGACTTCATTTGACGTGCTCCGTCTAACTGTTCAAAATTTATATAGTTTAAATATAGCCGGTTTGAAACTACAGACTACGGAGAATGTCGCTTGTCATGTGGAAAGCAGCGAGACAATTTAGCCATTACATTTTATTGCAATATATATTTCATTTGTAGGGTTCAATAACGAAATTTTTTTACAGATTCGATTTATTTTATTTTGATCCGAGGAAAACGAATAGTTGAAAATCCGATATTTAAATTTATTTCGAATATCAAATGATAGAAGCTAGAAAAATAAAGATGCTCAATTAAATTTATACTTTCTTTTAATTAAAACGGTGTGAGCTCATAAATTTAATTTCCCTATAAAATGTATGGGCAGGAATAAAAATGTAAGGCGTGTCGATAGCCGAGAAGCTTCTCCAGATCCACGCTATTTTTACCAGACGATGTAAACAGTCTGATTCATCGCTGAGTTTGACAGTCTAAGCTCCGCGTATATTACGTTCGTGTGCACGTGAACAGCTGAGAGAAAGTCAGATCGGCGAGTTTTCTGCCGCGCTCGAATAGTCATCTAACGGGGAACCGATTTACGATTTCAATTTTCGTGGACTCTGCGGCACTGATCAACAATTACTGGAATCTATAACGTGCAATTATTATCATTGCGCTTAATTGCCGTCGCGGAGGTAATAAAAGAATAGTTTATTACTCTGGCTTAGATGGTACAAAGCCATTCCCTCGCGTTATTCCACAACCGAAATTTTGGATAATCTGCAATACGATGGAACAACGATTAATATCTGTTAAACGCATGGAAAATATATAGAACTGCCGGAAGAAGCGTAGTTGTTCGTGTATCGCTTAAAAATCCTACGATTATCGACAACGCTCGGCTTCTAAAACATATAAATAGAAGAGCTGCAACAAAGATGCATCAATCTCTCTCGTACACTGGGCACGATAAATCTCTCGGGCGCACAATTAATCAACAAACAAAGCAGCGCTGCAGTTTCGTTTCCGCAAACAAACATTTCAAATCTCTCGTATGGCTCTCCATCGATCAACGCAGACCATCTCATTTTTCGTCGTACCGATCGAGCCTATAATCTCGCATCTGCATATATTTCTCTTTCACTCTCTCTATTTAACGCGCGTCACGCTTCGGTGTCTTTTTATCCCCAGCTCGAGCTCTCGTATAATACTCGTATATATATATATATATATATATATATAGGCAGAAGTGCACGTTTTCGATCGCAGCGAGCGCATGTTCACGACTCGGCCGAGTGTCCGCCGTGCGGTATATATATATATATACAACAGTTGCGCGCGCGCGATCCTTGGAGTAGGTCGTTGACAGAAAAACCGCGGCGCGCGAATATAACGATTGGGCGGCTTGCATCACATGCATTATATACCTGCATTGCCTGTATATATATGTATGTATCTCTCGGCTTCTTTCGTTGGTTCTATATAAGCAATTTTTTTTCTTTTGTTGGGTGGAATGGAAAATTGCGAGTTCCCGATATATAGTTGCATTGACACACGCTGCGAGCGTTTCTTTTTTCCTTAGTTTTTTATATTGATTCGTCGCTGCATCTTTTTGAGAAATCGTAAAATGTATTTTCCGATTTATCAGCAGAGACCTGAGCTAGCATTAATTGTATAGTAAAGCAAAAAACGATACAGGCGCAGTTGCAGACTTACTATAAGAAGAAATATAGAGAATAAAATTGAGTTTTGTCATGAAAATAATTATTTTTCAAGAGCAAGTAAAATCAATGTTCGTTATTTGAAAATCAAAGCATAATTATATGTTAAATTGTTAAGGGCAAGAGGTTAATTATTGCACTTATTGTAACACTATATACCTATATTATAAGCAATACTTTCGTTTAATTTCCTCTATTTATAGAACTTAATCGAGGCATACATCATTTTTAAAAATAAAAGTGTACGTAAACTACAAGAGAAGAGATTGTTATGAGCTGCGCGGAGCAGCTAATCGATTGAATATTGTTATTGTTAACTGCTCTCGGTACCGATAAAAGCCCAAGGATCAACGGTAAATATACTGTATGTATAGGATGCAGAGTCACTGCGCCTTTGATTATCAGCGTGCATAAAACAAATTTCTCTTGTTTGTCTTCTTCTCAACTTATTATCTGAACGAAACAACTGCGGATATATATCATTTCGCGCTGTAATCAAATATTGAAATGTACACACTGCGTAAAATATATTCTCAATTATATTTTGAATTACTTTAGGTATACCTAAATATATTAAAATATCCGCGCACCCTCAGAATCCTTATTTTTACAGGCAGCTGCACGCAAGCGACTCAATAAAGAAATGTGTAGTGCAGAAACATTTAGCCACGAAAATTGCAATTCTCTCAACCACGGTACATAGTAGTAGTGAAAAAAGAAAAAAAAAAGAAAGCGCTAGTACTCAGGTCGGTGTGCGGCCGTATATAACGCATCACAGCTGCGGACGATTGCCTCGCGGGCTGCACGCGTCCGGTGCATGCTTATACCTCTCTGCACGATGTCTGCATGAGCTCGCCGACTTACATTCACGCCGAATCGACGTGCAAGTCTCCCGAGACGCGTATATATACAGCTTATAAACCACCGCGCTCGACCGCTTCATTGCGGGAGAGACCGAAACAAAAAAAAAATCAGCGTCAACCGATCGACTCGTTAAGAGCGCGAGCGCTGCATCAGGATCGATTTGAAAAAGCGACGATAAAAATCTTGGTCGGTTGTTGTTTTCTTTTTTCTCTTCGATTGCGTGGATGCGGACAGCGTGTAATGCTGTTGCGCCGAGTTTCGAAATTTCGCGCGTTCGCTGCAGCCCGAGTGATGCAGTGAATTTGCAGTTGCGATAGGATAGAAAGTTTCGAGAGAGCAGATCTATGTGCATTTACTCTTATTTAAAGCCATTTTATCTCTGAATTTAAATATGTGAAAATTCATCCACATATCCACGTGTTTGAATGTAACCTTTTTACGATTGAAATTATTTGCACAATAACATGCACTCGCTGCTTTCTTTCATATGTACTTTTAGAGCGTGCGCAAATAATTATACCGAAGCTATTAGCTATAATACAGTGCAATTAAAATAAGAAGCCGCTCGTAGGTATATGGAAATTATTGCGAAATTCTTATGGTCACTCGGGGACCTCGTGCAGGCAAAAGATTTACCGTGGCTCACAATGGAGAATTGTGTGATTTCCCTTGAATCTTTGTCATAAGTAATTGGCACGTGACGTCACTGCAAGTTTTTGCCATCGCGATTTCAAAGTTTCCAGTAAATGTGTACCTTTCCTCAATTAACTATTTTAACTATTTTTCTAGAAATGTATATGTGACTCTGTATTTTGTATCTAAAACAGAAGCTTCGGATGGATGGATTTTAATAGGAATAGGGTAAGTGTGTCAGTTATCGTGCCCATTAAGGGCCATGCTCCAAGTTTTCGGTGAATTTAATAATTTTTAAAGAATTTTTGTATTTGGAAGGTTATTTATAGTATACTTTGATGCCTTTACTACTAGTAGGAATTTTTTCAGCAATTACATAATATAAAATAATATAAAATTTTAATCAAAACAGAGAATGAACATTTGAGCTAGTTATCGTGCTCTCTCAGACACGGAAAATTAGTTACCGTGTGTCAGTTATCAAGCAGGCGTTTAGTTATCGTGTGCTGATTATCGTACGCGAATTATTTACCGTGTGTCAATTATCAAACGCACGCAAGGCTCCTGCCAGAAAATGAGGTTAGAAAAGACGATCGAGTCCTTATCGAGTCTGTCGCTAGGGGCTCGATAAC
>UELV01096465.1:0-40664 GCA_900490015.1 Megastigmus stigmatizans | reverse complement strand
TATATATATATATATAATAGAAGTAGACGCGATGACAGTTGGCTGTTGCCGACTGCTGCCTGTTGGGAAAATTCTTTTACTCGTGCCCTATTCTTTCTAATTGAAAGTTTATGTAATTTATGTACAAAATTAAAAGTAATCAATCATTTGATGGAGAAAACTTTTTTCTGTTACAGAACCAACACAAATCTATCGGTATCTACGTACACGGAATCAAATTTCGGTGAGTACCCAAATGAATATCTTATCCCAATGTTCAATCCCTCTTATTAATATTATTTAATGGCAATTCCGTTCACAATGTTTAACCACTATGATTAATGTTTTGTTAACAAAATTTTGTTGTATTATATGTATCGTAGTTCTATATTGTAACCACTCTATAAACAAATGTTTGATCTCAAAATTTTATGTCGTTCCTATTCTACACAAGTAGCCTGCTATGCTTGCATTAATATACTTCTTCTTTTACGTATATTTATTTGATTAATTTCGGTTACATGGCACAATATTTGGTTTTCCATGATTTTTACGTTTTCTCATGTGAGTTTCATTCATTTATGACGGACGAAATAATACATATGTACCCGTTTAATTTTTTATACTTAGCAAATGAATCGTTTTTTGCTCTCTTTTTATGTCGTGATTTGATTTATGCCGGAACTTTTGTGATATAGTTTTTTTATTTAAATACGGTACGTATTAGTTATCACTTGTTTATTAACAACTTCTAAATTTTTCTACCTCAATCATACACTTCACATACTGAAAAAAAACTGATTACTTGCTCAGAAAAAATATAATCTTGAATATAACCAGAAAATTAGTTCTTTTTGAAGATTATTCTGACGAAGAAGTTGTATTCTACTTTTATTTTTGAACAGTTGAAATTCAAAACGACTTTTTTTAATATTGTATTCATCGATTATTTCTTTTTAATTTGACTCTAAAAAATGGCATTAACAAAAAGAGAATGTTCTTTTTGCGGAAATAATTCTATATAAAAGTAGTTGAAAAGAATCTTTGGGACTAAAAATTAAATTCAAGATATAAAATATTCACTGTCTTGGTTTAATTTTTCTCTTCCGAAGTAATCATTTTAACCACTTAATCAAATGTAAAACTTTTCACTGTTTCACTTACGATAAAAGAAATTCTTTCTCACCGCGGAAAGAGACTAGTTTCCAGAGTGCAAGTAGCCAGATTTTTTCCAGTGTACACACAAATTATACCTATACCTTACGATCACACGAAAGAGTCGCAGATCTCACGTCGATCTTCTTTTTTCTCGTTGCAGCCAGTATTTCTGTACAGAAATTTGACGTACATGAGGCAGCGCATGTCTCGTACGAACAAGTCGCGCCGTGGCTTCCGCATCAATTCGATCCTCGAGAAATTGATTGCCAAGGACGAGAAGGAAAAGAATTGTGGGCTGCGCGGCTATATGACGCTCACATTCTTTGGATTTCACGATAAGAAACGTAAGCGTTGAACAAGGAAACACCATAGTGCACTAGCGCCCATCTCTTATGCATCGACATTCATTCTATGTTCTTTGTTTTCCTTGCAGTCGAGGCGCCTCAGGATTCCGTAAAAGTAGAGACGCTCTTGTTGAAAATATGCCACAAGAAGCGCAAGGATGTTAGTTCGCCGATTATGCAGGTATACAGATTTTTTTTTCTTTCGAGAAAAGCCTGAGTGTGTGTGTGGGTGGTTAAAAATATCACTACATTCCAGCTTTTTTTTAACCAATAAAGTATTTCACAATCTATACTATTTGTAATACTTCGTGATAGTAATTTATTATTTTGTTTAACAGGTCTCTGTGGGAACGAGTGAAGTTCCGATAAATCCTTCCGAGCATCATCCACCACCAAGGGCGCCCACAGTCTCAATACCTAATGAATCGTTTGGTTTAAGCAATGGCCATGTGGCAAAGACTTATATGCTGTTACTTAGGGTCTATTATATGTCTAATAATGGCTGCCTTATGCAAAACTGTGATGTAGAAGGTAATTTTATATCTTTATGCATTCATACTATACGAATTCGCTGGAAATTAGGTATATTGTTATCGATTCGCAATTCATTAAATTCAATTGTATTTGCAAAATTTTCGTAAAGACAACCTTGAAATAAATCCTCAAGCTCCAGCAAGTAGAACTCTAAAAGTCAATGCGACGACTACAGAAAAATAATATTTCAGAACCAGCTCAAAAGAGACGCAAATCCGCCAACGGCACTGCCATAAAAACCAACGCCGAGGAAGTAAAACTTTACGGCGCGGAGCTGGTAGTCTACGACAAGCACAATCGCTGCCTACTAACGGACGGCGATTACGAGCTCGTGCTGCAGGAAGTACAGCCGAGCGTGAGGTCGAGTCCGAAGAAGCACAGTTCTTGGGAGATGATAGCCGATATCAAGGACTGCGGCCCATTCGAAATATTCAACCGCGGTCCTATTCTCAAATTCAGACTGAACTGGACCACCGAGCCTAGCAACGGATTCGTCGATCGACCGCCGCCCATTCAAGCACTGCCTAATGGTGATAACAAAGAAAATCGACCTGGAAATAGTAGGCTCTTTTCTTGTTCAATTCGATAGTTCTGATTTAAGGATTTTGATGAGATGGATTGAAAATAAAAAATAGTGGGATTAAACTCGGTATGATTGCTGTTTTTTTTAAAACGCAGTTTTTAACGTTTCAACAGTTTTAACAACTGGAAATTACAAAAAGAATTTCGTAAAGTTTTCTTATCGCAACTATTCGGGTGTAACTCGGGCAATATTAATAATACTAGCATACTAGTATATTAAAAGATGTACATAGGTATATTGCTGGTACCTTTTATAGATTGTTTTAATCTCCAAGTCAAAATTCTTCGGTACACTGTTTTAGAAAGAATATTATTCAATTACCTAATACTAATTATAATATGTTTCTTTTTCAGCTGGTTTAGATAGGTGTTTAACTAATCATAATAATAATAATACTAACAATAATAATAATACGACACTGCCTACACCTAGTCCACTTGCACCTTCAAAAATGTCTGTGACAACTATTGAAAAAATTGAGGTGTCCAAGGCTAATCAACAAATAGTGTATCAATTTCTATATAATAATAACAGTCGACAACAAACCGAGGCATGTGAAGATCTCCATTGTCCTTGGTGTTCACTCGACTGTGGTAGACTGTATTCATTATTGAAACATCTTAAGCTATGTCATTCAAGATTCACATTTACTTATGCTGTGAGTAATCATTAAATAGTTACAGTTATCGAACTAGAAGTATTAAGTAGTTACCCCAATTTATTTATTAAATTCATGTAATTTTTTATAGCCAATACCACAAGGAGCTAGAATAGATGTAGCTATAAACGATTCCTACGATGGTTCATATTCAGGTAGCCCACATGAATTGATCTCGCAACCGTCTCATGTTTCGTACTCCAGAACAGGGCCCACAAGACGCACTAGTGTTACAAACATTGTAGTGTGTCGACCCAAACGACCAAAGCCGAGCCTTTCGGAATTTTTAGAACTCGACGAAAATGAGTTTGAGAATTCCCGACCTTATATCACTGGTCACAATAGGTAAATATTAAAAACTTTTTTTTCATAAAGATATAACAGCTACTTTGGAATAAATTAACACTTTTTATCATAGCAATACTGTATATGTTAATTTCCATATTCTTCTTTCCTTGCAGGTTATATCATCATACCGTTACCTGCTTACCAATATATCCAAAAGAACTAGACGCAGATTCAGAGGGCGAAAACGATCCAAAATGGTTACGAACAAAAACAATGATGATGATAGATGATTTTACGGATGTGAACGAGGGCGAGAAAGAACTTATGAAAATGTGGAATTTGCACGTGATGAAACACGGGTACGTTGGCGACTGTCAGATTCCATTGGCCTGCCTGATGTTCCTCGAAAACAAAGGCAGGGAACTGCTCATGAAGAATCTTTATCGCAATTTCGTTCTACACATGTGCAACCTTTTCGATTTTGGTCTCGTCAGTCCAGTTATTCTTTATCAAACTATTCAGAAACTGCAAGACTTAATGAAGGAAGAGGGTGAGAATGGCAATATTCGTAAAGTTTTGCAGAAATCACATGCGGCTCAGGTCGAGCGATGGCTCACGAACGGCAGCCAAAATTCGACCGATTTCGTTAAATTAGGTAAGTTTGACGAATTTTATAACGATAAAAAACTAATCTTGTACTTATTATCAAAACCTAAACTAACCGTAAATATTTTTTCTGCAAAAATAGCAAACAGTAATCAAGCAAGTAAAGTTAATTTCAACCATCACGAAATCACAAATTCAAATGCAAGGCGAAAGACAACATTACCGATGGGCTCGCCTCCCGGTAGCAATCACAATGGCATGAAACATCCCAGCATGATGGCTACCAGTAAACCCAACGGCATTATAAAAGACAGCCAAACGAATGGTGATTTGTTGCCGTCGAGGCGTAAGAGTACGAATTCTATTGTCCCAGAGGAGAAGCAAGTTAATGGGAATGCGACGACGGTGCCGCTACGGCGAAAATCCATGGCTACTGGTAACGAGAGCAACAACAGCAACGCAGAATACCACCGACGAAAGCTGGTCTTGGACGCATTGCCGGGCACTGCTAATCCCAATCAAAAGGCCACGCAGAACGGCACGTTGTTCTAAAAGAAATACTGTTTTGCAGCTCTTTCTCGGTCATGAAGGAGAAATTATTGGCTGAATCAATTGCTTCGACTGACGATTGTAGAGATTTTTATGTTCTTTTTTTTTATCATTGTCGATTATTCGAATGTGCTGCGTTGTTTCGAGGAAGGAGGTGATAGTTACTTTCAACGAGGTAGTTTAATGTTAATGTTTGCGTTACGATCTTTGATTTATTCGTGTTAAGAGAGTTTTACTTTCAATATTGTTTTCCATTAACGATACTGTAGAAGAAGCTAAGGATCTTCTAGTAGAAGAAGTACAGGGAGTTGTACAGATTCAGGGCTATACGATTCAACTGACCCTCGTATATATTTTTAGTTTTTAAGTGTTTGTAATATTATTCATGTTTATTCCCAAATAACTAAAACAGGAGCGTGAATTTAGGATTTTACTGATATAAGTACGCATGTTTAGTAATTTTCAAGATATGCAGGTTTTACTGTATATTTGAATTGATAGTTCAAGTGATGTAATATTTTTATGATCGATAATGCATATTAAATCAGATCTTTCAATATTTGTATATGTTAGCAATGATTGTTAAATATCAATAAATATTTTTTTTAATCGCCTGAATGCTGAAGCAATTTTTTATTTGAAAGTAAAACATCTTCGCGGAAGGAATCAAAAGTTGTAGTTTAGATCTTAAGATTTATTTCTGACTTACAATGATAATTTATTTAAAGTAAACGAGAAATCAGAAAATAATGGAGTTATGTTTTTGGTTATTCTGATTACTCGCTTTGTTTACGAATTTATATTTCATTAAAAATTTTGTAAGTCTATTATCATAATGAGTAGTAGCATTCGAGTAATTTTCAATGGCATGCAAACGTCAATGAAGCAAGAAAGTCCGACGATAACTTCTTAAAAAATGATATCTGCGTAATACCATCGTTCATCGCGTTTACAAGTTTTTTTGTACAGTATTTGTTGCTGCTAATATAATTGCGAAAAATTATATTACTAATTAATTGTCGTCGCCATCTGCGGTAGTGTGTAAACAACACAAAGTGTTCGTCGCTGTTTTATACAGCCTTGTAGCACGTTTTCTTTTATATTTGAATCAAGTGTTTGGTAAGATTAATTCGCGACTTTTTTCTTTCCTTCTTTTTTTCCCCCCTTTTTTTTTATTTATCGCTTTTTTACAGCCAAATCGTTCCATCATTAATTCAGGATGATCCGAGTGTCCAATTGTATCCGAACCTACTCTTCTTTGAAAGCTCGAAATTCGAGGTCACTGCTTAACTTTGGTAGTGTAATGCTTTTTAATTTACTCTAGTCAACAAATATTTGGATACTAGCTTAGCCGACAAAAACTACCACCGCCGGTATCGAATTTCGAAAATTAATTAAGCAGCACCGTACCTCAGGGACTGTCGAAAGGAAAAGAAAATTTACAAAAGAACAATTTATGTCAACACTGCAGCAGATTAGTTTTTGCTTCATCAACGTTAAAAAGAATTCAAACAACTGTGGTTATCTCGAATACTTAGTTTGCTACTTATAAAAAACGGATTATCACAAACAAAATTGACCTAGACTTTTTCAAAACCTAATTATTTTTAATGAAATGTTTAAGAAAAGATGTGTAATTCTTACATAAAGATATCTTTAGGAGTAAGCAAAAGCCAATCGGTTAAGAAGAAAATGAAAAAAAAATATAGAAATAAAATTTTAATTTATGTATACAAACACACGCGTTCGTTAGTGAAAAAATAACATATATGATTGTATATGCCGAACACTTTATTTGAGTATTGGAGTGAATTGATAGAGTGAAAGTGCCTTTATGAAATCCAAGAACGTCTGAATAAAATGAATAACGACGGAACTACAACTTGACAATAATTGTGAATCGAGTTGGTGACTTAGGTTCGAATTCCTTCATGTTTCTCAAGTCTCAGATCTCAGATCTCTGTTTGTCTGTCTTTGTCCCTCGTATTTATTTTACCATGAGGGTGAAAAGGACAGACAAACTGAGATCTGAGTTCTGCGAAACGTCTATGAATTCGGACCTTAATTTCTTTCTATATAAATGTAGAGAAGAAGTGCACTGTATAAAAAAACTAAACAAACTGCAAACTAAGCGTAGGGTTAACGTTTTGCTGTATCTCCTCTTACTATGATTTTGGTGTATTCACGATTACAGTCACAGTCGACCGTCAAAACTCTCGAATCGGATCTTGGATATTCTCTCAGACGTTTAATTGCTGCTTAGGAAAAAAAATCGTGTATAACGTTATTCATTACAATGTATGCGCGTATAAACATGCAATCACTTCTGTCTACAGTTGTCTCAAGAAATTGCGGCATGGAAACGTAACACATTGTATCTAGTGGTGGAAAAGCATGTTTTTGTTCTACTCTTTTTTTTATTGATGATGTGAAAAATCTTTATATTATATATATATATATACATATATATGTATAACCTTTTTATATATACATGACACAGCAACGATGCTGGCTTTCTTGCGACCGATCACGTGCAAATGATTTTTTTTTTCTTGTTGTTTTTATTTAAAACTATTGAACTATGATTATTGATCGTATGACAACAAATGGAGCAGATTCTTTTGGCAACTGTGACACAATTGTCCATTAATATTACTGTTTACATTAAGATGTATATAGTAAAAAATTTTCAATAAAATCTGTGGACACAAAACCATAACACTTGTGTATTTGGTAATTATTAAATTAACATCAGTTGGATTTACTTTTAAAGATAATTTTTAAATAGGTACTGGATGTGAGAAAATAAAGAGCCATTTTTATTACGTTCTGTTTCATATAAGTATGCCTATGCATACGATTAAATTAACGAACTGAAGTTAGTAAAATATTTTTAAGAAAAACTTTTGGATGCTGTTTACAAAATGCACGTGAATATTGTATGTATAAAGTGTGTTGGAAAAATGTGTGTGTGTTTCATCCTTATGAAATTCTGTTTTAAATTGCAACAAACTTTAATCTTCTTTTCTCTTAATCATGTCTAAAACACATTTGTCCACACTGGATGACAGTCGCGATAGTGGTGTCAGTACAGGTAAATATAAAATATTCAAACAATTGCTTTCATTCACTACTTATTTATAATATTCACATCAAGTAAAATTACAAGTTCTTAAATTAATGATGTGTTGTTTTTTTACTTATTAATCTGATATAGTAAACGCAGCTTATATTTCTTTAATATTAAATGTTCATATTGAAGATTATGTGACTGAATGTGATTAAAATTTAACCTAAATCGGTAATTTAAACTTAAACTTGATGTTAAAAAAGTGAAATTTTAATTCAATACTGTTTGTATAAGCAATTTTGTATTGAGGTATAATTTTATTTTAAATTTATTAAACATTTTTTAGAGAAAGACGAGGAGGGTTTGAACACATCGAACGAGTCGACGTCCTCGAAGGATTACTCGTTGCGCCGTCAGCAATTTGGCAAAATCAGTTTCAGGTCGCTAACGACGCTGAGTGCCAAAGATTCGCTGGAGAATTTGCAAAAAATACGCCGTCAGAGTGATGGTTCGAGGCGCATTTTTTTCAACAAAGGCCCCAACAGTAACGAGAAAAGGGGCAAGAAAAAGTATCACAGGAAAAAGTTCGACAAACCGAATGTGTCGGAAGTGATGATACGAAAGGTTGCGTACGAATTGTCTGGAAATGAAAAGGACAAACTCGAGAATATTGTCAGTCCAAGGAAATGCGGTAAAAATGAGTTCGTTTTCTAAGACTGCAGCAGTCAAAATTTTCTCTATGGCTAGGAATTTTTGACTTACGTGTATCGCAATAGATTTGTTATAGATTGAGTAGTTGACAAATTTTTAGAGGCATGACCAGTAGAGACAAATAGTTTCGTTATTGCCAATCAAATATGATTTTGTGAATTTATACTTGAGACACATATTCAATCTGTAAATATACATTTATATACGAGCGATTAATATCACATTTTTCAATGAATAAAACAATGAATAATTCATCAAGCCATATGAATTCCCACCTCAAGAACCCGCGCATAATCTCTGCCCCGACGTAGCGAAGACAGCTACGCGGTCAGAAAAGCCTAAGGTCCAAAAAGCGACGAAAGAGGCAACGATCGAGCCACTGGTGGACGAGAACGACAACGTTGCCGGTCCAGCCACAGCCGAAACAAGCCGAGAACCCGACTCCCCGAGGAAGAAGACGTCGATCAAGAACGAGGCGGAGTCCACCGACTCGCCGCGCGAGATTCTACAGTACTTTGAGAAACTGCGATCCGGTGACGATCCGGCCGCCGAGGAGAAATCTCAATGCGCGCAAAATCCCGACGAAGCCAAGAGCGCAATAGATTACAGTTCGGGCGATGTGCGGCAGGATTACTCGCTCGATTTGAATCTCGGTAGGAGCGCAGCTGAGAGCTTCGCCGGCATGGCCTGCGCCCAATTGTACGACTCCAAGAGGCGCAGCGTGCAGTGGAAGCGCGAGGTCGACGTCATCTATTACGCTGGAGACGCCGACGGAGGTGAGCGAGAGCATTGAGAGCATTGTCCTTGCGGACATTGTCTCCGAGTTGAGCGCGTAGATCAAGTTTCATTCAAAAGTGCAGTGAAATTGGTTCGATTGAGAGATCGCGGACGAATCGAGTGCAATTGTGCTCTTCTGACCATTTGGAAAGTTGCTTTGTTTGGATTGGCTATTTGTGGCTATTGGTCACTTGGTTGGGTGATTTTTCAGCTTATATAGTGGAAGATTTGAATAGGATGTTACTTCCGTGTTCAAGATACATTTGATACATTACTTGCCTCAAAATTATAATAATACATACCTGGAATATCAACTAATGATTGCAATACACTTTTTTTTTGGAAACTAAGATCAATTTAAGTTTTATGTAGTAAGTGCTGTATTAGTTCACATATAAAGAAGTTTTTAATATTAAACTTTGTAATCTCAAATAATAGACTTTCCAATTTTAACATTTTGTGTAAAATGTACAGACAACTCAGATATACTAAGAACCAACTTTAATCGAAAGTCATCGAGTATGCTAATCCAAATAACAAAGCTGCTAAATTCTAAATACAAGCGAAGAGTTGTATAATTACTAAAAGAAAAACGTATTAAAAGCATAAAAAAAAATATGAATTGCAGGTAGAGTAGTGCGGCGGGAAAACGAACCTTTACGGGAAGAAGCCGAACAGCAGGCCCGACGCAACAGATTTATTCAGCTGGCTTTGACCAAGAACTTATTGTCCAATATGAATGCGTGCCAACTTCGCGACCCTTGGCTCGTTGTACTGCCCAAGTAACTCTCTTTTATCTTCAAATAAAAAAAAAAACAATAAAAATACCATATCCGACTGACAACAAAACCGATTTATCGCTTATTTTGTACTTCGTAGACGAACGGGTGCTTTTACCACGTGACTAATAAATTACTGTCCTATAATATTTTTGATAAATCTTTATAAATAAAGTTTTTAGAAAAAAAAACGAAATAATCAGGAAGTTGCATCTTAATTGATGATTATCCCGAATGAGAGGTCTAACTCGATTATCTGATTTCAACAAATAAGTATGTTACAAAAGTGGGTAAATAATTGAGGACTTTTATTTAAAAATGGGAAGCTGTTTGTCCGAAAAATTAGGTTTGTTTTATTTTTCATGAATTTGAAATTGACATTTTATGTGTATAAGATCGATTTTCAATAATACAACGATTAAGCGCAAGATAAAGGGTATTTATCAATAGTATTTTGCGTGTTTTGCTCAATACGAGACAAGATAGCTGAATTGATGCTCTAATTGAGAATGTGGGTAATTGATGAAATTCTGTTTCTTGAATTAGATTTATAGACGCACAGTTGGCATGAGATTGCGGTTTTGGATGAAAATTCTCGTTTTATATTTATACGAATTATACCTCCTTTCACTCATGAACACGTGTATGTATATGTATAAGTAACTTGAGACCGCGATTATAAAAAATATAGCTATATTCAAATTACGTGCTAGTATTTACACAAAAAGATTGTATAAAAAAGTAGTGGATTTTCGATAAATTCTCACGCAAATGGATAGCGAACATTTTACTGTTCTTTCATCACATGCTGCTTCCGATTATAATTATAACATTCTTATACATTTCTTTAATGTACAAAAAAGAGAGCTCGTGTTGCAAAGTATCAGCTAGAAAGACACATCACAGGGCCAGAAAACTAAACTACATTTTTACATCCTTTACAAAACAGAATGGCATTACAGTTTATAAGTAATGGAATAGTGCAGTTCAAGGCTTTCTATCGATCTTCATCAAAACCAATTGGCTTAGCCTCTGATAACGGAAGTACTGGGGAAAATCTAACTTGACTTCCTCTATCGACCAGTCGAGCTTGTAGCGCCTAACGCAGCATAAAAACTCCTCATACATCGGCGCTACGGAGTCGAGATCGGCGATCGTGAACACGTAGCGTTTCTCGAGGGCCACGTACGCCTGGCGCACACGCGTCGTGTCCAAGAGCTTCGACAATGTTTTCACGAAGCCATCCGTTATCTTATCGTCGTAAATGACTGAAAAAGAGAACGAATAAAAGATTGTTATTGCAGGCATTAATTTGTCACTTTCAAGGAGTAAAAGTCGAAAAATAAATTTGTTTTTCTTGCATTGATCAGTGGCTTAGTCACGCTACATATTCTTCGAATTTATACCCTTATTATCAAACTTATTTTGTAATCTTTTAAACTTAAAGTGCACGCGTTTTATATGAAAAGCGTTTAAAAGCTTACCATCTGCTGCCATAATAACATCCACTTTTTTGGCTTTATCGTTGAGCCGTGCATTCCAATTTTGGTCTAAAAAGTTCAGTTCCGCTACACAAACTTCAGATTTGACGAGATCTTTATTTCTAACAAAGTTTTTCTCAATTAATTTGAGAATTCCACCAAAATTTACATCTGAAACATATGAAATTAAAAGTAGAAATTTAAGAGTTCATAAATAGCTTTGAACGTTTTTATTTGTAAAATTTAGTGCTTGACTTGATAGATTTCGTATTCGTAGAAAATAGGATACCATAATATTTACTCAGCCGGTCTAATACACACGAATTACTACTTCATATTCAAAACTGTCAACTAAAGATAAGATATTCGTTCCAAAATACTATGACATTTAGATGTACAGACAGGTAATCAGAATTACGGAAGTTCAACTTTTATTTTTATCATTTTTGAGTACGAATTGCATTCTGAATCACATGTTTAAGGATACACAAATATTATTTGCATTAAAAAAATCAGACTTAAAGTATATTTAGCATAATTATTAAGCTTAAATACACCATACATAAAAAGTTGATATCGTACCTGTACAAATGACTTCCTTGGCAAGCGTACCGGCCACAATGCTATCGAATCCAACTCCAGAGCCTAACTCTAAAACCGTTTTATTTTGAAACACTTCTGGATGCGACAGAATGTAATCGCCGAGCAATAAAGCGCCCCGCCAAATTTGCAAGCCGACCAACTTTAGCTCTGTAGCCGTACTGTGCTCTGTTAAAAAAAAATTCATTTCCCTATTATTTTAAAGTCAAGTGCACACATTCACGCTTATAATATCTACTTGAACAGTAAACAATAATAAAAAAAATTTTAAAAAATGTTAAGATTTAGGTCTCGTTCAAATTTAATAATTAATGACTGGAGTTGAACTATTCTTTCCGAATTTGTTATACATGAATGTAAGACCAAAGTACTTGGACTGTAGACTGTACATACAAAGTTAAAAATCAATTAATTCGTAATGTTAGCTAGTATTTTTACAAAACATCTCAGTTTCCTAACTTTATTATGTTATTGTAGTCGTAAGAAATGATGTACCAATTAAAATGGTTCCTTCTTCATTGCGATGCAGAATCAAGTCGCCGTCCTCGTCGTACTCCAAAGCTCCGTTTTCCAAGCGACTCTTTCGCATGTGCGGCGGATACTTGAAAAAGAACTTGGACACTGCATCTGAGGCACGAAAAAAGTGAATCAATCCAGTAAACCGCACGTAAAAAGTGATCATTTGTAAACGATGCCGATCGAGACTTACTGTTGCTGTCTTTGACTTTCTCGGTCACGGCGTCCTTTTCGACCAAAACCTCCGACGTTACTTTGTGAGCGGTCATTTTCTAGAAGAGAAAAAATAAAGTATCGATGAAAATTCTGATAGAAATAACCGAAATATTCTACTGTGTAATAAGAATTGTAAATTTCGCTCGACGTAACGTTAATAAATAACTTTTTTATCATAATGATTAAAGTGCAGTTGACAATGTGTATAGTTTCTTTTTCCTTTTTCTGCGTTTATCTTAGTTTTAAAAGACTTCCTCAATCTTGCGAGTTGTTTTCTTTGAATTTGGAACCAAATGCTTATTTCTCATTGATAATAATTATATCTATGTATATTTTCATCAATCATAGCGATTCTTTGTTACCTGAAAGTGCTCAAAGTGCCAAAAGCATTTTTAGAATTTATCGTGTTCGTTTTCACATACCTATCCCATAATATTTTATTTGCTCCATGAACTCAAATAATATTTTTAAAATTGAAGTAAATGTACATAACTAAGAACAGTTTTTAGTGTCATTAACTTGAAAAACATCGCTGAAAGCGACAACTGATGATGCCACAAAGAAACAGATCATTATAGGAATAGTATAAAAATAGTTCACGAAAAAATGACGAATCGGCGACTCGATTATACAATAACCTTATGAAAGATGCGAACTAAAAATTTTTTTTTTATTTTCAATCCGTATTATACCAAAATGTCTTAATTTTCTTTAAAAAAAAATTGATTTTAACCATTAAGAAGTTCTTTTATCCCCCCGAACTAAGTATAACAATGCTTAATAATCAACACCATAAGCAATAAATTTCTAATAGAATAACCATAAATGAGTAAAATTATCAGTAGAACAAATAATCGTAACAGTTACCTTCTATTAATAGCTACAGGTAAAGTAATAGCAAGTTGGCCCTGTGCACTAGTCAAGGTTCCGCGCGTAGTTCAATGTTAACGACAGCTTAGCGATTAGGCATCGACCACTAGAATATCTCGTAATCTACAATCAGCGCATCATCACAGATACAAAGGAATGTTGGGTAAAGCGTCACTGTGCGGTCGGTTGCGGCTGGCGGATGATTTGAAAATTTGAAAGGTGCCTAATAGTCGAGCGCTGCTCTCGATCGCGCGGCGCGTCGTTACTGGCCACTGCACAAACTCTGCAGCGCCGATGCCTTTTTGCGCGCGCTATTTATTTCGGGATGCTTTTGCACCGACTGACACTATGCGGAACTTATGTAAGGTTTGCCCACCTTGCGCATCTTCGTGCACGCCTGTCTAGACTCGGCTGATCAGCTGTTCCTAGACAGCGAGGGGATGAAAGAGCTCGGAGTATACGTATAGATATAGCGTGAATGAGTGATTGTGTACCAATTTATGAGAGGAGCTGTGATGAAAGTACGCATAGGCGATCGGGAAAACTTGGTTGTTTTTCGTGAATTTTACGTGGTTTGGAAAGCTGGTACAAGTGGTTAACGGAGTATGTACAGCAGTTCGTGAAGTCATTAGGGTTCGAATTTCGAGATGTCCATTTAACTCCAATGTTTCATTTTGAAGCTTACGAACAATTCAATACGAAACTGTGATTATAATATGTTCGTAAATTTAGAGATTAATTATGTTATTTATATGTATATTTTGGCCATTTCAAAAGGATGAAAAGGCTATAAATAACAGTTCAGATAAGCACGTCTGTACAGATTCCATAATCTCAAAGTATTGAATGAGCTGTTGGTATCTTAGAAATTTTATGTAACTGCAACGTTTAGTGTAAAAGATATAGTAAAAATATCTTTTTTTTAAAATAGTAATAAAAATTTCTTTCCTTTTGTAGAATTAATGAAATGCAAAAATTAAATAACATTAACTTATAATGGAAGAAAACTGTATGTGTAGAATTAGTATCGATCTTGTAATAAGAGAATATTTTGTAGGTATAAAAAAATCAACAGTTAATGAAATATCGTTTTAAATATTGAAGTTGACTTAGGTAGTATACCTATATTTATGTGCACAAGTCGTCTGACTCTATTTGGCACTTATCTACTCATCTTAGATTTATCGATAAATATCCATGTTTACTTGTAAATACTAGAGTAGAATACCTTTGCAAAATATTCACTGAACATTATTTATATTAATTTTTTAGACTGTATACGTAGGTATAAGCATTTCATATAAAATAAACAAATTTTGAATAATTCTTGAAACTATTCCATATATAAGTTATAATAGTCATTAAATCAAAAATACAGATTTCATTTCATCAATATACAGTATAATAGAAAGTCATATTTCGAGTAGTTATATGTTTATAAATGAAGAAGTGCTGTGTACATTCTCAAATTTTAATCCATAATTTCGGGAATCCACGTAAACATCCTAGCGCGCAGACCACCGGATTCGCACACGCTAATTTGAAAGCCTTCCTTTGAAAGTAATTATATATCGATGTACAGTAAATACTCTGCAAACGCGAATCCATAGTCATCGTAAAAGTGCCAACGTAGACTCTTCAGCAACGAAGATCTTCGTTGTCTTTAGCTCGGCGATTACCCGCGTTCTATAACCTAGAATACACCGGTACACCGCGAGCCACCAAAACTGTCTCTTTAATTGCCACGCGATAACAATCTCCCATCGTGAGGCTGCCAGAAAAAGAGAGAAAAACAACAAATAGACTGCGAGTCAGTATACGAAACTAAAGGCAGTAAAAAAACTAAACATTTTAACAGTTATCTACTACGACGTGTCGAGTGTAGGTAGACGAACCACATTGATTGTGTACATACATACACACATATAAGTATATGCTAACTCTTCCTAGTCGTTGCGACACCCGGTTTCAAGTAGGAGCGGCTGCCTGCAGCATAGTGGGGAGTCATTTCTGTGTGTCTGTGAGTGTTGGGAAGCGGCCGGCCAATGGGAGCCCACCACGCTTTACGTGCGGCCACGACACTCGGCTCGATGCTCTTATACACCACTGCCACGCGTAGCAATGTATCTACTGCTATTAGCCTCTCGCTCGCACTAAGTACCGACTTCCATCGGCTGCAGAGTCTTCACTCTTTTTTTATTCGAGATTTCCTCGGAACGATGCGTAAGGCGACGAGCTACCGATTCTTTATCCCACTCTGCTTATTTTCGCCTTGCTTGATGGCTTTTCTTCCCCAGCCCCAAGACGTAAGAGCGATGATTCTGACTGTCAAGTTACATAGCGCGAGTCACCACACGGCACCCCGCCACTTGTCACTTGAATTTCCAACATTTCGAGCTTTGACACATGGCCAGATTTTCGCACACTTTTACTCATACGAGTAATATAAATCAATCTTTTGTTGCTTGTGGACGAGAACAATGGATTGTAGAAAGTTGCTCCGAAGTGTTTTTTTGGGTGAAAGGCTTTGTTAAAATGGCTTGTAAAGAAAAGTTCTTGTATAACTGTTATTTAAATTAATTTTCGAAAGCATTATAGGTATAAAAACATGCGAAAATTGTGGTACTAAGTAGTTGGAACCAAATCGGTCAGGCAGCTAGTTGGCATAATCATTGCATATAGATTTTTTTTCCAATAAGTGACTAATTTTTCGAACTTTAAATTGAAAACGAAAACTGGAATTCATATAGTATAACACCAATTTCTCTCAAAGTTTTTCTCACGAAGTACGAACCTTCACGTACGAAGAAACAAACTGCTAAACGTACAACTGTTAAAATCAAAATGTAATGATATACTCTTAATCGTAAAGTGTAGCTGATGAAATGACTGTTTGATTGCACAACGAACACATTTTTTATTATACTTCGTATGCACTTTTTGAATGCAGTATACTAATAATTGTTATTGAAATATTTTGTAAGTACCAATCATATGTGAAAAATTAAAAATTAAAGAACAGTTCGACTCGGCAATGTGAAACACTGTACACTAGTAATAATAGTTTACAATTATACAGTTCTTTAGCGATTGATACATGGTTAATGCACTTGTACGGTGTTATTAAAATTTAAAAGCGTTGAACTACGAAGGTTTATTGCTGCAACCGTGTTTAGAATGTTGGAGTTAATTAGGCGCAGATTTTACAGCGCTGATGCAGAATTAAGAACATATTGCCGCTGTATGCGTATAGTGTGTTAATTTAAAAAAGTGCATACATTCGAGCGAAGAACCGTTAGCAACTCATGGGAAAGTAAATAAATTATTGCATACAAAAATAGCTTTAGCGCTTCTGCAGTATTTACATATGTATATTATATACTACATATAATATACTAACAGAATCAATCTATGCAAAGTGCACTACTTATATACAAACTAGTATTGTTGGCAACGTGAAAAGTTATGCATTATACATGATACGAGATTTTTAAGAACGATATGTTTATATTTCAACAAAACATGTAACAATATTCCTGCACGTTTATAAATTATTTACACCGATTTATTCATTACAAATATAATTTGTTTGTAATTAAAGGATTACTATAAATATTAATTAATATTGCAGATCGTTAAAACTTTAATTTTTCTTTAAAGTTTTAAAATGTAACTGATTAACCAAAATATAAAACTTTATGATAAGTATTCGATGGTACCTACCTATAACTGTAGCATCTTTTGATCATCCAATATATGAATGTCTTATCACTTATCGATCATTATCGCGGTACTCGATGATCTGACTTTCTAAATAAACAAGCGATTGTATGCAAAGTTCGAATATGGAATCTCATTCATTCGCGTATATTGAAACTAAGTATAAAAGATTTGCAAATGCATATTTGTAAACAAAGCGCTTTGTTCACTTTTCAACCGCATTTTTCTAAAGCAAAAGATACCAGAAAAGCTTAATCCCACTTTTGCATAGTAAAACTATATTTATAAAGCTAAAAGTGTAGTTGCGAGTACTGGTACACTGGAAACGCGAGTCGCGACACGCGACAGTTTGAACTCGCCGGTCCAATAACCGTCACCCTGACCCGTTCCCTGACAGACCACTAATCCTCCAATCTCCCGTCCCGTCCTCTTGCCTCTGTAGACTCAGAGTGCAGGCCACACTCCAAAATCATCGTTTCTCCCTCTCTCTTCTACACACCGCGGCAACGTCTACCACTCTATTCCAATCTCCAACCGGGGGTCTCTCTCCTCTCCTCTCTCCAAAAAGGCGGCTTGGCTGATGGCTCGTATGTACACGCGCCTGTGTGTGTATGGGTGAGAAGGCAGAGCTGCTCGCGCTTCGCGGTATATACAGTATAGGATAGCAGCTCCTCTCGGCACAGAGAGAAAGAGAGAGAAGGAGAAAGAGAGTATACGAGCTGCTTACACGACGCTCCATCGGCCATTTGTCCGTGAGATAGGAAAGAATGAAGTTCGCGTCGTCAGTAGCCGTCGTCGCCGTCTGCCTCCTTGTTGGGGCGGCGCAAGCCAAAATCGAAACCGAGGATGAGGTACTCATCATCACCAAGGACAACTTTGACGAGGCGCTCGAGAAGTATCCTTACATCCTCTTCGAGTTCTGTAAGTATACGTTTATGCATCCTTAACACGCTCTTCCTCTCTCGCGCTCCGATTTCGATACCGTAACGGTACCTTTTCTCTCGCGTACCACCTCGCTTCCATTGTTTTTCCATTATTTTCCCGGCTCGCGGCCCATTGTATATACATCTACGCGCCTATTAGCTTTTCTACGACAACGATCGTTTCTTATACCGTTTTGTTTCTCTCTCTTTCTCTCTCTCTCTGTCTCTGCCCTGTTGCGCATCTTCTATCTCTGTCTCCAGATGCTCCGGCACGGCTCGGGAGATCGTCGACGTCCGGCTCTCTTGTCCACGTCATCGGATTTCGCTCCATCTCTTTCTCTCTCCCGCTCTCTATCAACGGCACTCTCTGTCTGACCCTACATTGTTACTCGCGCTTAACTACTATTTATTAGGAACTTGGTAGATTTTAAATAGCACTTACCAACAGTGGGTGGTAATGCGTGCACGTGTCACTCAGTATTGTTATACAAAACTTTTTTTTTCATTCTCGCGCAGATTGTTGCTCATTGAGATTCGTGGAGCTCGAGGACCCGTTATTGTTGAGAATTACGAGTTTTCTTTTATGACGCTAAATTACTCCGCGTAAGCCTTTGTTGAATTTTTTTACTATGAATAGATTCGTACTGCTCCTTTTGGGGACTTCATTTAGACGCCTTATCAGGAAAATTTTGATTTAAAGGCTTTTTTCACTAGACTTAAATGATATAACCAGTATAATGGTAGTGATGCATTATTCAGACTTAAATAGCGAAATAGTGTCTTAAGTAGTTAAGGTTCATTTTTATTAATGATAATTTATCAGTTGCCTCATGGAGTATGCTCACTAGAATATTTTTTTGTCACATATGCTTGAATCTTTTGATTAACAGTTACTCTGTGATTAGAACTAATTTCTAAGCAATTTCAATTAAATTAAGTTATTTGCCTTATAATTTTCTTACATTGGATTGTGAAATAATTGTAGGTAATTTTTGATAGAAATCTTTTTACTCAATAATTTTGCACATTCAATTGATATAAATTTTATAGTATTACAAATAATTAAAATCAATAACAAAAGTATTTTTAATTCATGCCTGTTTACTTATAATTAAGTCAACTTTTTTACCTAGATTATTTTGAATTTATTATTTCTATATACTTACTGTATTTATTTATAAATACATATATATAAATAAGTATTTTATAATTTATTCCATAATATTTATTATTAGTACATGCATATTGATATTTATTACAGAAATGCTTAATGATCTTAAAGATGATTATTGTAATTGATGTAAAGTCAAATAAATAATTTATTCTTCAGATGCAATTTAGTATGAGTATAATATTTGTTTCCTGTTTGATCAGCTTAAAATTACCATCTTGTTCCAATAAGAATAAAACGATTTTATATGCTATTATTTTAATATAATTAATCTTTATTGTGATGAATATATATTTTTTTAATAAGTTATTTCTAATCTAATGAAAATAAATTCTTTTTTGAAAATTTTTGTGAAACAATTTTTTTTATGTAGGTGTATCATGCAATTATGTAGTTATGTTGAAATATCAAGTTTCTTTTTAATTGATGCTTGTATTACAATAAATTATTTAGTATTTCATTTTTTACTTAATATAAATTTGCAAATCAATTATCTTTATATCCTTATATAATGTAAGTTAAAATTAAGTTAATTAACAACAAAGCATAATTTAGTGCATTCAAAAAATTAAATCATAGCTTAAAACTAATTTTATAAAAAAGATTTATATGCAAAAGAGTTGTAGCATGAAAGACTCTTAGTGTTAAAAGCCATTATTAACAATTAAAAATAGTGTAAGAAAATTATAGAAATTTTAAACTGCAAAACATTTATTTCATTATTTTTCTGTAATTATAAAATAAAAATATATACTGTGGTATGTATGGTAATTGATGTATACCTTCTTGTATTTTTCAGATGCCCCATGGTGTGGACATTGCAAAGCCTTAGCACCTGCATACGCTAAAGCTGCCAAGGAACTGCTTGAGCAGAACCCTGATGTGAAACTGGCTAAGGTCGATGCTACTATTGAGACTGAATTAGCTGAAAAACATAATGTTAGAGGATACCCAACTCTTACATTCTACCGCAAGGGCTCCGCCATGGAGTATACTGGTGGTCGCAAGGCTGAAGATATTGTTAATTGGGTGCTCAAGAAGACTGGACCTGCTGTTAAACCTCTGACAACTGTCGATGAAGCTAAGACTTTTATTGATGCTAACACCGTTGTTGTTGTTGGTTTCTTCAAGGTTAGGATGAATTTCATTATTTATGTTCTTTTTTCAATTCCCATAAATAGTATGTGGTGAATCTAAATAATTTTAAATTTTTACCTAGGACCCAGAATCAGAGGAGGCTAAGGTCTTCCTGGAAGTTGGTAACCAATTGCATGAATCATTATTTGGTATCATTAGTAATGATGATGTCATTGCTGAATACAAGGCTGAAGATGGCAAAATCTATATCTTCAAGAAGGTAAATTGAATCTTTTAAATATTTTCATCTGCAATGTAAAAAGAAAAAAATAACGATTCATTATTTTCCAGTTTGATGACAACCAAGTTGAATTTACTGAAGAATTGAACATTCAGAACCTTAAAAACTTCATCCAAGTCGAATCTCTACCATTGATTGTTGAGTTTAATCAAGATACTGCCAGAAAGATCTTTAACGGAGATGTTAAGAGTCATCTTCTTATTTTCCTTAGCAAAGAAGCTGGTCATTTTGAGAAATACGTTGAAGACCTCAAGGTTCCAGCCAAAGAATACCGTGATAAGGTGAACATTTTAATCAATTTATTTCAAGCATTATTTAATTTTTTCCGAATATTTCAAAATATACTTTTAGTATGAAATAAATTCAATTGTACATTTTTATTAAATTTTAACACCTCATATTATTCTGCTATCAGATCCTGTTTGTCACGATCGACGCCGATGTCAATGATCACGAGCGTATTTTGGAATTCTTCGGAATGAAGAAGGAAAATGTACCAGCAATGCGTCTGATCAAATTGGAAGAAGAGATGGTCAAATTCAAGCCCGAGAAACCCGACCTCACTGCCGAGAACGCTAAGGAATTCGTTTCCGCTTATCTTGAAGGCAAACTCAAGAGGCATATGCTCACTCAAGATCTCCCCGAAGACTGGGATAAGAACCCAGTTAAGGTTTTGGTCAGCACCAACTTCGTTGAGGTTGCCTATGACAAGAGCAAAAAGGTTCTAGTCGAGTTCTACGCTCCATGGTGCGGACATTGCAAGCAGCTTGCTCCAATCTATGATGAGGTAAATATGAATAAAAAAATGAATCTGTCAACATCGATTTGTCAATTTTAACTGATTTATGAATCAAGAATTTTATTTATCAAAAAAATCTGTTTTCAGCTTGCTGAGCACTACACGGATGACGACTCTGTAGTGATCGCAAAGATGGACGCCACCGTTAATGAGTTGGAAGATGTTAAGATCATCAACTACCCAACAATCATCTTGTACAAGGCTGACACGAACAAGGTAAATTTTACTTTTAATAAATTCAGAAATACTGATTTTCTTTTTCTTGAATTGCGTTTTTAATGCGTAAAATTTTGTTTTTTCAGGGTATTAAATACATGGGCCCAAGGACGCTTGAAGATCTTATGAAGTTCGTTGATACCGATGGTGCTGAAGGAGAAGGTGTCGAAGAGGTCAGTTAATTTCGGCAATTTATCGAAAATATTTACCCATTTTTAATTAATACTCGTACTATCAATCACTGATAATGAAAGGCGTTGATTTTATCTGGTGCATAAATTACGCAACACAGAAATTATAAGCTAATGCGAAAGCTATATGGACCTTTGATTATTAGTAACGTGATTAATTGAAATGTTTATAAATCAATTAATAAATTAATAACTTATTTTTTTTTAATATCACAGGCCGAGGAAGAAGATGAGGATGACGATGCTCCACGAAAGGATGAGCTGTGAGAACATCACACAAGTAATAAAGAAAATCGTGAAGAAAAAAATATCTCCATCTTACCGTTTCTCCCCTTCGTGTCGATGAACAACGATTATTCGCATCGATTTTCTCTTGATGCGAGTAATCCGGCTATGGTACATCTGTCTAGCCTTATTTTTTATATGAGTTTACATTGAAATGTATCTAGCGATATTCGGATTGTACATTTTCAATGAAATTTCCTTGTACAGATTTCAAGTTCGAAGCTTCTGCTTCCTTTTATGTTTTTTTTTAATAAGAAATTTTTATCATCATTCTTCATTTTTTGGATTTGCTCAGAACACCTCAACTTAAATCGGTATTGTACTTACGCCGCTCGTCTTCCATCAGCGCGACAGCGCCGTAATTGCCTGAAATTGGTTTTTTGCAAATGGCATTTCCCTTATTTTTTTTTTCTTAGTACAGATACTCCAGAAGTGAAATTTTAAGCCAGTTATTTATGTGGAATTAGTTATAATGCTCTTTTATATGTTTAGTTAAAAATGTCAATTTCTTACGATCCGACTTTGTTAGCCATTCCGGTGAATCAGCAGAGGAAGAGAGAAAGAAAGTACGCGTGCATATTTGAGTGAAAGAGAGAAAGATAGGATAAAGAGAGCAAGGAAAAAATTTATTAAACGAAAACTCTGCCGATCGAACATTGGCGGGTGCCTTAAGAATTCCACTTTTTCAAGAATTCAGAATTAATGATTGTTATTTTGCGAGTTATGTTAAATAAATGAAAAACTAGTTGTAATTTCTAGTTTTTTCCACTGACTGAAAACGATGCATTCTATTTTTTCTTGATAACATTCAAATACAAACCAATGAAACGAGGTACGAAACGAAGAAGGAAGAATGAAATTCATATCTTAAGTCATTATATGTAGCTATTCTTAATATATATTTATATATACATAGACGTTTATATGAAAAGTATATAAATTAAATATTATTTTGATTATGCCGATTTAGACCTTCTCTGTCAACATTTTGTGTGTAGATAAAGAATCATTGTGAATTTCATCAAAATTCGCTCATATGACTGATATCAAACATTTATACGTAAAATTTGTATAAATAGAAATTAATAATCTTAGTTTACTCATAACTTTATGATAAGTTTCTTGGTTGTCGTTAGGAAAAGTACAAAAGAAAAAAAAAATTATATTTTGTGTACATTCTTTCATTTACTGTGAAGATGCCAATTTTTAATACAAGTGAGTGGTTGAAATTGTAAACGGAATTGCCTATTTTCATTTGACTTCCCTTATGTACCATATCACATTTTGAATTTTTATTATTATGATTTTTACTTTCTTTTTTTACGAATATCCTAGGGTGGTGTTATAAATGGAGATACAGCAGACGATGATTTCAGTTTACAAGTATTATATGATTTCATTCATAGAATGTTATACGCTACTGAAGAGACTAAAAGGACTTTGCATATGGAATGTGAAGAAGCGAGATTTGCACTGAAACCTTGGCCAATCGAAACTACTGTAGTTAGACAGTTAGATAAAAATGTTTGTACTTGCGAAGAAGTAAGGATAACAGTTCATTTAAATTTTCGTTATGTAAGCAAAAGTTAAAGCTCCTGTGCACCATGACGATATATCTCTTTTAAAACACAGAATTACTGTATAATATATAAGTCCGTGCGCAAGAGGTTTAAAGCATACATGCATATTTGCAGATTAATTTAAAAAAGTTTTTAGTATTTATTTTTGAAATTTATGATTCATAAGTACATTTTTATCTGAAAAGAAAAAAAATCATATTGATTTTATTAAATATAATTAAATAAATTAATTAGAAGAAAAATTCAATATATTATTTGATAGTCAACATAAAAAAAATTATACAATAGATGTATAGCTATTAAATACTAAACCGCTTTAATAATCATAATGCGTTTTTTCATAAGTAGGAATAAAATTTTCATGTTTATACCCAATATCGTCTTTGAAAAAATTAGGTGATTTCTCACATAAATAGATGAATAAATTTATGTGAGAAAAAAAAAAGAAAATTCGCTTAACTAAAAAGACGTGAGAAATCATGAACTTTTGAGTGCATGCAAGAAATGATTCCCTTGGGGACGTCGGATACCGACATGTAGATTTCTATATATCACATTCACGGTATCAAAGTTTTCTCGTGAACGAATTGACCGATTCACCTAAAATTTTGAGAAATGATAGAAAAATCATAAATACATTGGGGAGAATGCAGGACATTTCGAAAAACTAAGTAAATTTAATATTATAGTGCAATATGTTACATTAACTAGAAAGTAATCGCGCCACATAGTGTAGAAACTGTAATTAACAAAAATTCCATTATTTTACGCTACAGCATTAAATTTATTTGTTTTTTGGATTTTCCTGCGTTATCCCCAATGTATTTATGATTTTTCTATCATTTCCCAAAGTTTCAAGTGAATCGGTCAATTCATTTAGGAGAAAACTTTGATACCGTAAGGTTGTTAAGTAGGATCCCTCCTGTCGACGTCTCCTTAAGTCGATACAAAATAATAATATAATTTTTCACATCTCAATGGAAATGTATATACACAGGGCTTAGAATCGGAAGGAAGAGCGGAAGAGATAGCGGCGGAGATCGGCAAGACTCTGTTGCATTCGCAGCAGCTGCGCGAAAAGCTCGCTGCCAATCTGGTAAAAGAGCGCCAGAATGCACGCAAGCCGGACATCCGCGAAATCTACGCTCCGAGTCGGCGCAACGGTCAGCCGCTCAAGGAATCCAACTCCAACTCCAACTCCAATTCCAACATCAACTTGAACTTGAACTTGAACGTAAAATCCAGCCAGCAGAAGGAGAACAGCACGAAAAGTGAGCGTTCGCGTAGAAGTGCATCGCTGCACAGGCCAAACGAGCCTCCAAGTTCTCGAAGGTCCGGCAGCAACAACAGATCACAACGCAGCGCTTCCACGACAAGATCGAGGGAAAGCAACGAGAACCTGCCTGCGAGCGGCAGGAAACGCGGACCGACCGCCAAACTCCAGATCCAGACGTCCAAAGACAACGAGCTCGCGAGGATCACCGGCTATCACAAAAAGAAGCCGGAGACCAATTTTATACTGGCTAATAAGATGAGCCTCAAGAGCGTGAAGACGGTACCCAGCGCTAAGCCCAGTAACAATAAGCAGGTGGCACTTAAAGCTCAGCCATCCCAGATAAACTCGAGAAAAATCGAATTTAGGTACGAATTATATATTGGGTCTCGGTTGTAGAGACTAAATTTATCGAGTTATCGAAAATAGTAAATATGTACCATTGATTTTCAGTGCGAAACCAGTAACGACGACCGATAAGGGAACAACCACGAGAAACGAGGAGATCGAAACTCTGAACGACCTGGACAGGCTGATTAAAAAATTCAGTGCCGAAGCAACGGTGAATTCATCGAAATTGAGAAGCAATTGTCCTATTCACGCGGAAAATGCTACTGGGGTAATCGAGGAAACGGTCTTCACGTCAGTCGATGCCGTGGACGGACTCGACAGATTCGGCGTACCGCCACAGCTCATCAAAATCTTGAGGACCTATCACTCCTACATCAAAGCTACAGTGTTTAATGAGGTTACTACTACGAATAATAAGAAGCAGCTGGAAGCTGCGAACGATTTTATGAATGCCTTTGAAAGAATTGTAAGTTATACGATCTATGAGTTTAGCTAACAATAAGTCTTAGTTAAAAGGTAATGTTTTGTTAACTTCTTTACAGAGTAACAAGCGGAAATCTTCAGAGCTGAGTAAATATCAAGATTTGTTGGCGGAATACTCGGCACTGCACAGCGAGTCATACAAATCCGATTTGAATCATCAAGATTTAAAAGTATTGAAGGCCAAGTATATCAGCTTGGAATCGATGTACAACGATTGCAATGTTAAAGGAGTTGGAGGTAATCTGAAGTTTTTTAAATCCAATTGTAATGAAATCGACGACGATTTCATCTTCTGTAAGAATAATTGGATGTCTAACGGTGTTTGGAATTATTCAAGCATTCTAGATCTGAATGGTATTTACAAATAAAGATGTCTTTGTATTCATCAAATTTGTATGCTTAATCAATGAAAACTTATTCTTTACTTTTTTTTTGTCAGGAGTATTTGGATCTCACTGCACAAGATATTCAGACAGAAATCAGCTATTGTTGTTCTACGATCTCATTCAGAAGGTACAGAGAAAAACTTACGAGACTGAGCTGATAGAAGTGTTGATTCGAACCATAATATCGAAGTTGAAAGAGTTAGATCCCAACTCTGAGGAGTACATAAAAATTTATAAGATGACCATTGCCGTTGCGCATATTCTCAATCCAAGAGTTCCAGTATTAGCTACAGCGGAAAATGACGATTAATTTAACTTTAATGAATATTCGACATTTAAATTTTAAATAATAATACCTATTTTTTACCAAAAAATTACATATGTTGACAATGTACCGTTTGTTCTTGAATGTATTATTAATTTTTTCATACGACTTAAGAAACCTTGGAGATCTTCTATATATTGATTAAACAAATCGTGTGCTACGCTCTGTATGCATGATACGCTATGCAAGAAATCTCTCGAAAAGTAAAATAAATCTAACTAACAAAATACACAGTGTTATCTTAATAATAAAAACATCCTACGCAACATTTGCGCAAATTCAGTGAAAAAAAAAAGAAGAAAAGAAAAAGTAAAGTGTTCCAAATGCAGAGATAAACAAACAAACAGGCCGTCTAACCTCAATATCTCCTATTCTTAACAATCGACCGAGTCGATTATGTATCTATTGAAATCTTGACGAAATTTTTAATTACAATAACACGCCAAGATGCTGACCAGAAATCAGTTCGTGTACGTGAAGAAGCGGTCGCAGTTTGGTAAGCGATGTTACTTCAATGACTACGACAAGATCGATGTGGACATCCCTTCCGATCCTTCGCTTGCGCACGATTACATAAGCTTGGATCCTGTGTCGAGAAGCACTTCGTGCAACAAAATTTACGCTGTTCATGAGGTGCATTTTTTTTAATTTAATACCTCCGGTATCTGATAAATATTTCGTTTTGAATACCGCAGTGTAGTCCAACTCCTTATAATATAATCTGAATCTTTTGCTTCTTTGTATCTTCTGTATATACCTTAGACGAGGCTATATTTCTACTCGAATTCTTAGAAAATTTAAATAGTACGTTAGTGAAAAGTACATACACGTGTATCGGGGTATTATTGAAATGCTCATAATGTATAGCTGTATATATATTGTTTTGTAGTAATATATATACACACACTAATGTATAAAATCAATATGAATTAGTAAATATCTTTATTTCCATGGGCTATTAAAGAAACTCCGATACACGCGGGGGTCTCATAATTATTTTGCGCAAAAAGTAATTCCTGGTTGTTTTAATGATATCCAGGAGCCGTGTGTCTGATATCATCTCCCTTGTCAGTCTCGTATATCGAAAATGCACTGCACAATTTAGTTTATACTTAGATTGTATGTAGGTAGACGTGTCCGTCTGTTTTTCATTATTGTAGCATGAATTTCATACGTATAGGCAAACACGGTGACCGCAACGTTCAAAGATACCGGAATGAAACACACGGAAGGCGGCTGGCCCAAGGATGTAAATATTGACGATATCGAGCTAACCTCTCGCTATCGTCGAAAAATCGAGAAAGATGACGCGTACGTACACACCTTACAACAACTTTTGCCGGTAAAATACATACCCATACTTATATCCCAATTGAAATAAGACCGACAGCTCAGATTTGTCAATGGCTAAACAATGTTTTTAACGACGACTTGCAGATGATGAAGCATTGCGTCCTTCAAAACAACGCCTGCAACATATACGAGAAGTACTTTGCGGACACGGAGCCCACTCAGCTGGTCAAGCGCACCTACAGTCGTACCGTCAACGTCTATCGCGATCCGCTGCCGGTTAAGCGACCGGTCACTCACATCTCCTGGTCCCCCGATCAGGGCAGCAGAATCGCTGTCTGCCACTGCAGCACCGATTTCAAAAAAGTCGCCAATCACAGTCCCATTTCGTACCTCTGGGATGTCGGTGTGTTTCGATCAGCTCGTTAAACAAAAAAAAACACCTCCCCCCCATTTACCACATTACTTATTATACTGTAGGTATATAAAGAATTACAGATGAAATTGATCTGTTTCTGCAGAAAATCCAAATAAGCCTTTTGCCAAGCTGGAGCCGTTCTGTCCTGTCCTGACGATGGAGTACAATCCCAAAGACAGTAGCATATTGGTCGGTGGCTTGTCGACAGGACAGGTTGCCTTCTGGGACATTCGACGAAGCTTCGAACCGGTCGAAGTAAGTCTGATCGAGAACAGCCACAGAGATCCCTGCGACAAAGTCCTCTGGATCAATTCCAAGACCGGGACTGAATTCTTCAGCGCTGCCAAGGATGGACAGGTGCGAATCGATCGACGTTCGATCCTCGCTCGATCCAATAAATCAATCAAAGCTTCTAAATCTCTTCAGTGCATCATAACGCGCAGAATATAATATTTTAGATCAAATGGTGGGACACGAGAAAGCTTGCAGCGCCGACGGAGACCCTCGTGATAGATCTAACCAAGCCCGACGAGCAGGATCTCGATCGGGCGATCGGCGTCTCCTCGCTTCAATTCGAATCCACGATCGGCACGCGATATATGTGCGGTCTAGAAAATGGCAAGTATTATTAACTATTGTGGAACGTTGGCTTGTTCGAACTGCAAATTAACGTGGTATCCAGCCGGGACTCCACTCGATATGACATAATTGTCTCGTTGTGTACAGGAGTTGTCATCTCCGGTAATCGAAAGGGCAAATTGGCTTCTGAAAAATTGGCGGTACGATTCAAAGCTCAATTCGGTCCGGTCATAAGCGTCGAGCGTAACCCGAATTTCGTGAAGAACTTCTTGACGGTCGGCGACTGGAAAGCGAGGATCTGGTCCGAGGACTGCCGAGACTCCAGCATCATATGGACGCCGTAAGTATTCCCTATACGTAAACATCGTCTGCCGCTTTGTATCACCGATCGACTGCAACGAGGATCCTTGTGAAATGTTATATATAGGAGCGACGATGTGCTTCTAACCGGTGGTATGTGGAGTACCAGCAGATACTCCGTCTTCTTCCTAACGAAAACCGACGGCACCTTGGACGCCTGGGATCTTCTCGTCCAGCAAGATATGCCGGTTCTCAGTGTAAAGGTCTGCGAAGACCCGTTGACTTGCTTAAAGCCACACGAGGCGGGACAGTTGGTAGCGGTTGGTGGGAAAAACGGCTCGGTATACATGCTCGAGTTCTCCGAAAGCTTGATGACCAATCAAAAGAACGATAAATTCCTCCTAACTGCCGTGAGTTAACCGCGTGCTCTTTGATCCATCGCACGCCCACATCGATATATATATATATATACCTGTAAGACTAATTAATAAAGATTGCTTTTTGCCCAGTTGCTGGACAGAGAGTCTCGACGCGAGAAGGTGATAGAGTCGAAGAACCGCGAGTTACGGCTCAAAATGAAAACCGCGAAGCAGCAGGATTCTGTGGAGCTTGCAGAAGCGGCCGCGATGCGTAGCCTCTCCGATCTCAAGGATCCTCTCATCGATCAGGCCAATCGCGAATATCAAGCCATCATCGATGCTGTAATTATACATCCATTCCGTTTATATATACTCGTACTTTATAGTCGTATACTCTGTGGGTGCAGATTTGTTCATACTTTGCTGTGTTACAGGAATTGGCCAGACAGGCGACGATAGAAAATGCCGAAATTAATAACAACGAGTAAAATGTAAATTCGAGAATTCATGGAGAAAGGCATGCGCGACTAGTCGATGGATACCGAGCAAGAACCATGCTCTCGAACAATACGATGGAGAAATAAAATCCTATATACCTTTCATTCGTTTCGTATTTCTTTTTACTTGATCCTTGATCCAAAGTTTCCCAAAAGCGTTTTACTCGTTTAATCCAGCGGAAAACGGAATTCTTTTGATAATTTATATTTTACTAAAGATTAATAGAACTGCAACTTATTGAATGACACTGACAATTATAGGGCTTTTAAATTACTTCGGAAAATAATAAATATTAACGAATCGATAATTACTGCATACTAGTTTTAACGGAAAATTATATTCTTTTACAATGTTATATGTACGTTCTATCGCTCGTAAACCGAAATAATTAACTCGGAGCAATGTAAGAACCAGCTGTAGCACAGAAAAGATTAGTGCATGTCTTGGAAACGTAACGAAACCGCAACGTTTAAAAGAGCAGCCTCATTCTTTTCCCATAACTCTAGAGTACTGCCGGTTAAAACAAAAGCTTCGTATAGCACATAGCAGAGGGTGACCGAGTAATCGGGTGGGGGCGTGCATACCAGAGTCCGACAAGCCCATCTATCTCCACAGCACACATTATGAAGGCAGCCAACATCCGTATAGCAGCCGGGTAATAAAACGGGACTCGGTCTGGCACACTACGTATATAGGGGTCTATAGGCTCGGTCATGCCGAGGGAATAAGTATATGCGCCAATCGATATTCCACGCAGTCGTGCGGGAGTAGTAGCGCCGCCGTAGCGCGGTGGTGGTTCAGTGTCCAGTAGTAGCGCGGCTTACCTGCACGCTCCGGCCGCCGAACACCTGTCACGCAGTTGTTGGCGGCAACGCGATGAAAACAACCGGTGGCATATGGCTTTAAATCCTTTTTTTAACTATTCTCTTTGCTGACCTGTCGCGTTCATGTGCGTTAACGTGTGCTTTAAAGTTTGAGGGGGTTTTGCATTCGGATGTGGATTGTTGCGTTGGATCGCCGGTTCGGATTGTTTGAGTCGATTGGAATATGTATTGTCGATTGAAGAATAATTTTAGCAGGTGAGTGAATTGACGTTTCGAAGATTTGCTGGGATATAAGCGGTGCATAGAAGCGAGTTGATTGTTTTTTTTTTTTGAGCACGGCCAAGATATTTGTTGAATCGATATATGCGCTCTTCATAAATTATGCAGACAGCTGTAGGAATATTGAAGCGAAAATATGTCGAGTGTATAGGTACGGCGAAAAAAATGATGAAATACCTAATCAAGTTAAAATCTTTTGGTACGTCTATTCGTATTCAGTAATGAACAGCATTTAGAATTTTTGGCCAAGCTTAAGTTTATAATGGTTGTAGTTTTACAAGGAATAGTTTTTTGAGGTATATTATCAATTTTTTTATTACTTCTTGATAGGAAACAGTTTTAGAATTTATATTCGTTGTGTTTATTTTCAGAAAGATTGTGACCTAATTGTCCTCTTATTATATTAATTAAATTGCTATAATTTATAAATCGATTTTTTTTAAAGATAAGCAAAATTTTATTTATGTAAATGATTGTTCTATGTGGGTAATACTAGAGGTCAAAGGATTTTCTAGAATAACTTATATACAATAATCTCAAAAATGTTTACAACTGAGTAAAAATTATTATTTTTTTCATACTAAGAAATGGAACCACCGAATTCATTGAAATCAAAGTCTCAAAGACGGGGAAGATTGATGAAATCTCGTCACGTGGAAAATTCCGATTCATCTTCAGACGAGAAGGGAGAAGACGAAGTGCAGAACCTCGGCTCCAGAATCAAATTGCTACGAGAAAAGCGCAAAAGCGCGAAATCGTTAAGGAAGAGTCGATCCGAAAAGTCCAGTACCAAATCTGACGTCGAAGAATCGGAGAATACGATAGTTGAGATCGAATCTACCGAAGTTACAAAACCAACTCTGCAGGTGCCGAAAGAATCGGGTATCGCACAAGCAATAAAGAGAAAATTCGGCTTCTTTCGAAGATCGGATAATTTCAAAACAGCCGAAGACGTCGAAGCTGTTGTCGTCAAAAGCGTCAAAACTCCTGAACCTAAGAACAAGCAAACGGTAGACGTTGTCGTGGATGTACACTGTGAAAACGAGAATCAAACATCTCGAGTGATCAAGAAGAACGTAGCTTCAAAGTCGCCCAATAATTCCAGGAAGTCCAGCGGCGATGATAAGAGATCGTCATCGGATAATAGCATAATCGAGAAATCTTTGGACTTGATCGAAGAGTTTCACGCCGAGAATGATGCGACCGCTAAAAAGAATTCGAAAATTGGATTCTTCAAAGATGATTCGGAGGCGGAAGTGGCAAGCGAGATCGATATACATTCGTCGATGGATCGTGAGAAAGGAAAATCGATAGATGAATTAACGAGCGAGATTCTACCGACTTCAGGTGGCGAATCATCGCATCGCAGAAGACGATGGGACAAGCCCGAAATATCAGCGGATGATTTAGTAGAAGATTTAAAAAAGCCACGAAGAAAGCAGTGGGCTAAAGGTACGGCCAGTGCAGAGATTCGCAAAGCCAGCGGGAAGAAAATTGTTGTGCCAAAGAGGTCGGCGACTGCCGATCCTGAGAAATCGGTCAAACCTCGGTTAACTAGGTTGGTGTTACATTTAATTATTTTAAAGAAAACATTATAAAAGATAGATTACTTAGTATTTAAGTTTATTTTTGAATACAATTTAAAGAGAGGTATACTTTATTTCAATGTTTTAGCGATATCAGACCTTCAAAACCTGTAGCGGCACCAAGATCCAAGTCTATACAAAAAGAAGAGTATCCTAGCGCATTCGATAATGAAGGATTTTCATCTGATCACGACGAAGTACTCAGAATCGAGACGGTTAATGATCGTAGTCCCCAAATTAAGATCAGCAGTGCCCACTCTGAAAAAATTGAAGAAGGAGCGTCTACATTGAGCGAAGAAGAAAAGCTTCCGAGCGATAGAAAACCCAGTATCGAGGATGTAACGGTTAGTATCATAATTATAATATTTTTTTAACAATTAAAATTTTTCGTACTGGTAGTAAATATTGCGATATTTTTAGGAATATTTGGCGGATACCGTTGATAGTACCGAAGTATCAGATACTAGAGAACGATCAGTAAGTGATACTAACGATTCACCAGATTTCATTGAGAGGAAAAGTGTTTCAAGAAGACGATCGAGCAGTAAACGAAAGATTTCGATGGACAAAAGATCGGACAATGACGATGACGAAGAGGATGAGGTCGACGACGATGAGGAAGAACAAGAGACAGTGTTGAATGTCATGGACAAGAAGTCAAGACGATCATCTCATTCGAGTAAAATCGAAATCATTCCATCGAATTTTTTTGAAAGGGAATCGACTGATGAGACGACAATATCAACGAACGAAGATATGCACACAGTAATTCATTTTGTATTTACAGAGAACGTTTTTTGTTTATACTGTAAAATTACTACTTCATTACCGTTACCTACTAAAAATTTTTGTTCTTATAGTCACGCAAGGATTCGCACCGTTCGCGATCCAGATCGAAGTCCAAATCCTCTAGACGCGAAAGAAGCGATGACGCAGAAAATGCAAGCGAGAGAAGCTCTCGAACAAAGCGCAAGACCACAAGCTCATCAACACGCAATTCAGCCGAGGAATACACGAATAGCAGACGAAAAACAAAGTCGAGAACGAAAAAGCGTCACAAGAAGAAAGAAAAGAAGCAGTTGGATGAGGTCGAAGAAGAGATGAAATATGTGTCAGTGATAATACACCGGTCCGATATGCTTGAAGCTGATTACATCACAAGACACCCTATGGTGAAGGTGCACATTGTCAATGCGGATACTGGAGAGTATTTGAAAGTGCACAATACAGAGCCAAGTGAAACTGGACTATTGCAACCAATTATAACAGGAAAGTTTGATTTTAAGGAGAAGAGGTCAATGGTTCCGGTGTGGGAGGAGGAATTAATATTCGAGCAAGATTTTAAGGATCTGCTTACGGAAGGGAAGGGATCGACACTAATATTATTTGAAATCGTTGATCTTTTAACTTTCACCGAAGCCAGCATATGCTACGATCAATTCGGTAAAGATGCTTGCTGGTACAAAGTGGCATGGGCATTTTTAAGACCGATCGGAATCAATGGTACTCAGCATTTAGATAAGAAAGTGCGATTGCAACTTTATAGGCCGAAAAAGAGTTTTAGGAAATCAAATAAAAATAAATGCGAGGTAAAAATTGTACGATGATTTGTATAAAAAGAATTCAGAATCTTAAGTAAAAGCCATTAATTATTCCAGGTTTACAAGTGGTGGAAAACGAACAGCAGGGATAGATATCCGGGCAGTATTTACGTAACCGTGACTGCGGTGGATCCACCAAAACTCGAGCCAGTCTTTTACGAGCAACTGCTGGAACTCAACGATCTTTCCGAGATGCGCAGCGAATCACAAAACATGCTATCTCCTAAGGTAGACGATGAAGCAACCGATCGACCAAAATGGACGCGATTAGCTGCTCAGTCCTGTCAGATACCAAACGAAACCTACTTGGAAACAGAGGCTAGCGAGAATGGCTGCTTTCATCTGTCTTTCAGCAACGACGGAAAATATCTAGCTTGTGTACTGTCGGAGGAATACGACTATCCCATTTTGGTTTACAAAGTGAGTTAATAGTGTAAATTAGTATGATAAGATATAAAAATCGATTTATCATTTGTATAAATTTGCAATGATCGATATAGATTGACGAAGGAAAGATTCATGTTCGTTTTTCCGGTCATAAGAATTTCGTTTATTCGGTGAGCTGGTCTCACGATGATCGGTACTTGTTATCTGTGTCTTCTGATCAAACTGCTCGATTTTGGGATGTTCGAGAAAGAATCATCGAACACGTTCAGGTAATAAACAATAAGTTCCAATTTAATCAAATGATTACCAGTTTTCATCCGTATTAAAAGTAATTGTCTCATCTAAATAGTCATTGCCGCACCCATCTTACGTCTACTGCGGCAAATTCTCCTTAGATGCAACAAACTACATCATTACTGGTTGTTATGATCACGTGGCTCGCGTCTGGGCCTGTTTGCGCCCTAAAGGTTCTCGTCAGTACGAATTGGTCCAGGAATTAGAAGCACACGAGAGCTTTATTAGTGCAGTGTGCCTTCAGCCTAAAAGCGAGACTTGCCTAACAGGTGATGGTTTAGGTGTAATCGTTGTTTGGACGGCAAAAAGAAGTCGTAAGTCACCCATCAGAAGGGAATGGCAGATCTCGAGAAAGATCAAGATCAGAGAAATTGATGGAATACCAATAAATACAATCGCGATGCATCCATTAGGATCCAGACTGCTGGTACACTCCAGAAACAATGGATTAAGGCTAATAGACTTGATCAGTGGAGTTGTTATTAGGAAATTCGAGGAATTGCAAAACCAGCGGTAAGTTTGATGCTACTTTAATCGTCAATTCGTTGATTTACAGATTTAAAAAATACATCTTTCACTTTCAGCATTCAAATAACAGCATGCATTTCGCCCTGCGGTAATCTACTGTTTTGCGGAGGCGAAAATTCAACTTTGAACGTATGGAGCTTAGAAAATGGTAAATTGCTAGCAATTTATGAGGTCGACATCCACGAAAAAGCGGTAACTTGCGTCGATTACCATCCCTACGATCATGTTCTAGCTTTCGCTACTTATGGTGCTCCCATACCAGTAAAAATTTTAAAATTCGATCGAGAAGCTGACGGGAAAAATGTAGGTCTCAAATTACTAGCCATGACGACAAGCATGATGTCCATGAATTCTACTGCCAGACTAAAGGAAAATCAGCAAGTGATCGTGAAGAATGGTGGACGAAATCTGGAGTTGTCAGCTAGAAGTCTCAATTCCTCTACGAACATTAGTCAAACTGGTTCTATCGGTTATTTAGCAGCTGATCATAAACAGGAGGACGAGGTTCGCAATCATTTGAAGGGAAAATTGCAAAAGTTTATAAATACGGGACCGAATCTCAAAGCCAAAAGTATGAACAGACTGAACGGGATTATCGACAAGATCGATAAGATTCTCATGTATGCAACAAATCAAAAATCACCTGGGGTAGATTTAGAATCCGCTAGAAATACATCAGTCTTTGCGGTAGAGGAAAGGCGTTCCAGAGGACGAACGGAGTTGTTTGAGTTAGATGATTTGTCGATTGTGAATGAGAAGAAGAGAAGCGAAAGACGTGTTCGTAAACATCGATCAAAAAGTGCTAGGAATGTATGTTCGCCGACACCCAAAGATGCTGAATTCTCTAAGGCATTTTCGGATAGTGCCGCCTTTAATCGGAAAGTTTCGAGATTTAGCGATGATTCCTCGAACTCTAACCGATCAGTCGTTCGCGAAAAGCTTATTATAGAAAGATTAGAACTGGAGAAAATCGAGTACGTCGATACGGAATCTGGGTTCAAGGATTCGTTAGACACTATAATTGATGGAAAGGAAGATTTTCCGAGTGAAGATAATTTGGATATCGAGTCACTGAACAGTGATGATACTTACGTGGTGAGTAAAGAGGAAAAGTCACCTGGAAGTGATAGGCACGATAATTCTGAGAGGAGCAATGCTACATTTATTATTGAAAACGAAATTCCGATCCCCAAACCTCGTAAAAGAATCGGTAGGATAGAAGTAATGTAAATGTATTCCCTTTATGTTATCAGAGGACTATCAGATAATATTTAGATGACGAAACAGTATTAGATTGATTTATAATCAGATATATTTATACACTGTGTCAATGATTCAATGACTCAGTGAAAACTGATGTAGAATTGTATATAAATTGGATAAATATTGTACCGTTGAAATTGAACTATGAATAATATGATGAAAGTTAGTTTAGATTTTTTAATACAATTCTGTTTTAATTTTATTGCACATGAATAATTATGTAATATGCTATTAGAAGTTATTAATAATAGTCAGAGATCTACAGTGTAATTTTAATTTGTAAATCAATAATTTTTTGTATCTTTACATGAAATTTTTAAAGCAACATCAAGTAATTAAAAAATAATCAAATAATGCAATAAGTATGAACGAAGTCAATTAAAATAAATACTAGCCTCATTGAATTACTATTACTAATCGATTTGCAACGGATCATTCTTAGTATTCAAAAAAATATGCAAAGTAAACTTAAAAATCGTAATAGAAGTTTTCATTTTTACAAAGGATACGATAATATACCTTGAAACCATACTCTTATTCACCGTTAAGTAATTTAAGGACTTATAAAAGACCCTTCCATCTTCCTAGTCGTTAATTTAATGTTTTTAATTTTTTACAACTCTATCTGTAAAAGCGATCTTTAAGTCAATAATGTAAATAAAATCATCTTTCTTAAAATTTGTATATTATGTTTATGAATAAATGTACTGATTAAGTTTACAACTAATTAACGATTCTTAAAATTTAATAAATATGAACGATTTCTATGATAAAATATATTTTCATTCTCTCGCCTTCAAATCCTCCTTTTCTTATAAGGCTCCGGTTCTTTGATAGCGTATGGTGCCTCGTTATCTTCGGATACCCAAATGGCACCGGCTTCTGCTTCTTCTATCATCTTCACTATTGCTTGACCTACATTATCCGGCCTGAAAATATTGCTATAGTTTTAGAAAAATGTATTGTACATATATTGTTGTACAGTTTGCGCTTGTCATTCTGTACTCACCCTTGGATATACTTGGAGCACTGAAAAGCTTCGTCTAAAAATTTGTCGGGAATAAAATTTAGAGTTTCCTCTTTCAAATTTTGATGTAAAAGGCTGGTTTCTGTGAGTCCGGGACAGATTGCCATTACTCGAACATTAAGATGCTCATAGTGATCCTGTACAAATTTAAATTTCGTTATAGAATCTAAACAAACACGTTGACAGTCGCGAACAACGCTAGAAGTCTGAGATTTATAAACACTCGTTACTTTGATCTTATCAGTCATTAGATTGTGGAAAATTCATATTAATTTGTTGAATGACCTTTAATGATTTGGTGAAGCCATAAACACCGTATTTCGTGGCAGTATAAACTGGAAAAGCCGAGGCAGTTCTAAGTCCAAATATCGACGCCACGTTAACGATAGTTCCGCCTTTGCCGTTGAAATGTCTTCCCATCCGATCGATTCCTATCAGAGTGCAATTAATTACAGCTGTCTGGAAGTAGAGGAATCGTATAGATTACTTTTATAGCTGACAATAAGTATTAGAAAAAGAATCCTGGAACAATTGATTTGAAGAATAGTAAATTCGAGCCATTATTAACATTTTTCTATTTACAATGTGACTCACGGTATTTGTACATATTTATGTATACATAAAAAATCGAGTAATACCATTTCGAACCATTCACAAAGATTGATTACAAATGCTCAAGCAAAGATTAAGTTTTGCTAACTTATGAACAATCTTTTTCTGTTTACAATTCGCGTTATCGCTAGCATAATTTATACCCACCAAGTTGACGTCGATCATGTGGTGCACTCGAGGCTCGTTGGTAACACTCGCGTAGTTAACGAGTATGTCGACCGTTCCCTGCATCCCAACTATTTCGTCGTAACGAGCTGCGAATTCGCTTTGGGTCGTCACGTCGCAAGTGTAAAAATCAGCTCGATCTTTGCCAAATTCTTGGACAACTTTGTGCACGCAAGCCGCTGCTCTTGTGTGCATTGAGTCGAGATCGAAAATCGCTACGTACTACGAATGTTTTGATTCAATTAATCATTGTGTATTAGACATGTATTAAATAGTTATTGATAGGAATGCTACAAATTTGTACATCACACATTTCATGAATTCGAATCTATTTGTGTTAAACGTGGTGCTCCAATTTATTATTTAACATGAATTCAATTTTAGGTCAATTGGTATCAAAATAATAATGTCACTAATATAGGTGATGCTAAATAATATTGTCATTAAAAATTCGTAATTCAAAATAGTGCTTACGCAGACATTATTTTTGATCAAATAATTGATTAAATCAACCTCAACGTCATTGTCAATGTCAACTATTCGCAGCAACCAAATAAAATCCACGCACTTCATTTATATCACTGTTTCCAAGAAGAAACCAACAATTAAATCATTTTTAACAAAACTCCATTCCTACAAAAGGAAGGTACTGTCGAATCAAAGTTTTTTTTAAAAAAAAACTACTTACCTTGGCTCCGTGTCTCAGTAAAGCTTGCACAGAGGCAAAACCAATGCCACCGGCTCCACCGGTGACGATCGCGATCTTGTCCTTGATATTCGTCATTTTACCCGAAAAATAAATTAAAAACAAAACGTATATATATAGATTGTAAAGTGTGCGGAAGTCGCGGAATACCGAGAAGTTGTTGTGCTCGGCTTAACGCACAGTCTCGAACTGTGCGTGTGTCCCAAGGATGAAGAGATGCCTATTCAACGATATTATCTCAGTAAATACGCTCTTAATGCTAGAGGTTATACTGATTGCGCGAGAAAATAACGACGATAAAGTTTCTGTCATTCACAGTTTATACGAAACTTTCTAATGCATCGCTCGCATACATTAGACTATATAGCTCCGCTTAGCCATTTCGATATGCCGGATCGAAGATTAACGGCTTGAAAATTTTTAGAGGTTTTAGTAAAGCCCACTTCTGGTTTTCGTTTCAGGGGAAATTAATTCTGATTTAGTGGAAAAGACGTTATAATTACAACTATATTGACTATGTATTAGCTTTTTTAAAGCTGTTCACATTCTTTTTCGCGAAAATTTAGGGAATATCAAAAAATATTCGATAAGGAATACTTCATATTATATTTCGTGTATAATCTTACACTGTTTTTGCATTTAACGAAATATCTAAAGATAGAGACTAATTTTTGGAAAAAAAACCTGTCATAATCTCGGAAATGATGTAATAATTACGTACACAGAGAAAAAAATTCAATTGTATCAACAATAGCATTGTTAACTTAACAAACATGCCATTATTTTAACAAAATTATAGTCAAGTCAACTTTTTGTTAGTTGATTCAACAACGTATAGTCAAGTCTATTATATTTGTATCTCATAAATAACGTATATTTGTTATCTCATAAATAAATAAAATATGTTTGTTAGAATGCGAGCGACAATTTCTCTAAGACTTTATAAAATGGGTATATCACGGGTATAAAAACAGAAATTCATAATCTAAGAAAGCTTGTAAATGTTATTAAGTTAAATTAGCCAAAGAATTCTTCAAAACCACCATCGGAATCAAGTAAAAGAGAGAGAAAGGAGAGAGAGGAAGGGAGAGAGGGGGGGGGTAACATCTACGAAATATATATACGGTAAAGTAATAAAAAAGTCAAGA
>UELV01096464.1:0-11980 GCA_900490015.1 Megastigmus stigmatizans | reverse complement strand
GAGAGAGAGAGAGAGAGAGAGAGAGAGAGAGAGAGAGAGAAGTCTCCAGATCTCGCGAGATTTTTGCTTCCACTAATACTCCCCGCTGATAATGTACATTCCCAGATATATATATATATATATAAGCGTGCTATTATCCGTTGTCAAGAGTGTTGATGCACTGGCCGCTCCGGCTTCCTCCTCTTGCTCTTTTTCAGCTGCTTTCTTCTCCTCCCTGCGATTCTTTCTCCTATTTGCATTCGTGTTAGGAAACGCAGTTATAGGAGCAATGACTTTTTTGCGCTTTTTTTATAACCCCGCAAGCCGCTGCAGTACCTCCTACCTCCTCGACTTTCTTTTTCCCCTCTTTATTTTCCTTTTCTCACAACTGACAGTTGTTATATTTTAACTTTTTACTCTCCACTAAGTTCACTCTTCTACAGAAAGCAACTTGTTCAAAGTTCTTGCATTTTTTTGTCAAGCGTGCTCAGAAAAACTTTTTCCTTACTTTTTTCTGCGGCTAGATAAGACAATGCCTTTGACATATGTATATATATATCATACTTTAACTTGTTTAAGAAAAACATTGTTCAAGTACTCGAGGGAGTTAGCTTACCGCACCAGACAACCAACTCCTCATTAATTTATTACATCAATCGTAATTATTTTAATTATTCTATAATAAAACTACGTCAAATGGTTGGATAAAACTATATATAAGAACGTCTGTTCTCGTTACAAATATTTATATACACACACTCGGTTTAATCAAATAATCACTGTTGATTTTTAAGAATTTTTTCTATGAAATATTCAATATAAAAAAGAGCTATTTCTACAAACTCAAAAGTAGTTTTACGTTTTCTACACGTGTAGAAGTATGACAAACTTAATAATTCTTATTTCGAATATTGTACATTTGGTATTCTTATCTGTCAAAATATTTTACTCTCGTATTCCAATTCCTGGTTATTTTCTTCTCTTGAAACTTTTATTCTCAGCGTTCTATTTTTTGCTTTTATACTTTCAGGTTTTACTATTTCAATATTTTATTTTTCAAAGTCATTCCCTTCTTGCTGATCCCCAAAAATATTCCTGATGAAATGATTTGCATTTAAACCACGAAGCGAATATTATTTATCCAAACGACTTTGTCAGAATATTATTTACTCTGCCAAATACTGCTGCGCTTACCTAAATATGTTTTGTATCCTTTAATTTTACGTATACTGTACCTCTATCGCAAATATGTGAATATCAGGATTTATTCGTTACCGTTCCAACAAAATTTATCTTTCTGCATTTGCGTATAAATGTATACAAGATAGAAACTCTATGTTTCATACAAATTTCTATCATTACGGAATATAAAGCAGTAAAATTGGGCTATAAAAAAATAACATGTTTTCTTGTTGGTAAAAGATAAGTTTCTATAATATTATGTCTTTTTATACCTTCGGAAACCCCGTTTATCATTTTAATTTTGTTTTTTAACAAAACTAGTTAAATAAAGTTCAATAAAACAAATAAAATCATAGTTTTATGATGTTCGTAAATCATAAAACTATTATTTTATTAAAAATGTAACACAATAAAAATCGTAATAGATAAAGTGAACCGTAAAAATTTGATGATTCTATCAGTAACAGATAGGGAGCAGCTTTTTCAGCTTGAAAAAAATGTGGAAAAACTACTTGACATTTTTCGTAAAGTGATTTAAATCTTTAAAGCGGGTATTAAATGTGACTTTCACATAGTTATAAATATCATTCCATTTTTAGCATTGGTATAAATTTTAAAACATTTCGTGAGCTGGTTCCGACATAAACATCGAGAAAAAACGGATGAAGATGGCTTGCAGAGTGAGGCGAAGCGTTCATTATTTGCTAGTCGTTTATATAATCAAAAAATATAAGAACGTTCGTACTTGGATTAATGGCGGGCAATTTATTGATCAACAGTAGCTATAGAGAAATACGAGCCACTAACTACCTCGATCGAGTGCTGACATAGAATGTATTTTTTTTCGTATAATCTACAATCTAACTACATCCATCGCTTTGAAGTGTGTTACCATTATAATTGCCTTTATTCACACTTTTACCGAGCTGTGTAATCAGAGCTGTCGTTCGGTTGGAAAGTTACAAAGCTGTTATTCAAACAAAGCTGGGATCGAAAATCTTTACTATGAAAACATCCAGCGTAGGTTAGTGGATTGCAGGGCGCGCGTTGCTCGCGAATTACACCGAGGGATCGCAATTTAAAGTCACTCGACGGTTCGACTGCACGCACACACACACACATGTGAAAGCGAGCGCCTTGTGCAGCAAAGCGGAGTTTTACAAGTGCGATATTTTAAGCCCCTAAGTCTGGCGTGTTGTAGCGCAGGTGCCGAGGACGATCCGTCATTGTCGCGAAATCATCAAATGATGGAGAAAAGCGCGAGGGAATCGAAGTATAGCCGCTGCAGGGGAAAAGCAGTTTGAAAATGTCGCGGGCGTCCGACGGCAGGGAGGAGGAAAAAAGTGCGAAGTTGATGGAAAGGGCGTGGCTGGGGAAAGGAAGTCTTATTTGATGCCCTGCCAATCCTCCAAGACTTACGTTCCGCATAGCATCCGAATAGGAAATCCGTCGAGGCTCGTCACGACATCCGAATAGAAAATGGAAAACTCGGGAATGCGTTTAGAGACGGTCGAGCGCTCGAGAAAAAGGGAACTCGCCCCGGGGACGGTCGCGCAAGGCTGCCCTATATACATATAACCGCACCTATACCTTCCCCCTCCCTACGCCTGTGTATCTATAGACGGCGGTGTTGTATAGACAGATGGAGCGTGGGAGGACGAAGCGTGCAGCGCGGTGCGGAGCTCTGTTGGAAATGTTAGCCCGCGCGCGGATTGGTAAGCTCGGGGTGGCTTCGTGCCCAGACTCGTCTCCCGGACTGGTCTCCCGAAAGGCCGGCCAACCAAGACCTTACGTAAACAGAAAATATTTTACCTACAATTGTATACTTTGTTACATTTGATATCCTAGCTTTGATAAGCTTAAAGGACGACCCAACTTTTCTTTCGCCCCTGGACTTGCGGCTATTTACTAATTGGATTAATGCGCCTCGAAAATAAACATTCGCCTCTGTGCGCGATACTTTTCTCCCATGCTCCCCTCCTGCTAAATCTCTATATACTCAAACCCGTGGAATTCTAAATCATCGCGAAATAATTCTGACAACTTAATTGGTTTTTTCTTAAGCTTTGCCAAGACTTTTGGCTATACTCGTAATTATATTTCACCGCGTTTGAAAAATTCTTGCAGCCCTTCTCGAGTTAGCTAGTAATGTAATTTCGAACTCGGGATTTCTCGTGTCGATTCCGAGGTAACGAAGGAGAAACAAACTGGAGCGGGATAAGTGAGACACTTTTTCAGAGCAAGATGAAAAACCTTTTTTTTCTGGCCACACTCATCTTATAGCAAATGCTTCCCAAACAAACTTTAAGTAAACGAGACTTACTTAACTGTTTTGACGTTAGAATTCCATTTATAAAATTAGGGCTATTCATTGTGTCCGGGAAAAAGCTTTTTACTCAGCTTACGCGAGGATTCCTTTTTATAAATGGACTCGGCAAGCAGTGGAAATTTCATGTTTTATTTCCTGTTATGCGAGATAAACGATAATATTTGTATTGCACCTGCATCGATAAACATTCTTATTTTACTAATATTTTGCTTTCTCAAAAAGACAATTTTGTATATGGATGAATTTTCATATTTCAGTTTTTAAAGGATTTCAACATAATTTTAGTCTGGAAATATGTGTCTGAATTTTTAATCAAGCACTCAGGATAAAAGCTAATGACACATTCTGACAGAGCATGAAGTTTCTTTTGAAATAATGAATTATATGATTATTAAAGAATTATTTTTAAATCATTTATTCAGCACTCAACTTCTTTAAAACATTTCAAATAACTAACTGGACAAATTTATCCATCACAAGTTTATCATTAATTTAAGTATATCTCTATGAATTTATATATTTATCTTGGAGTATATTTTAAAAAGTTCATTAACAGTTTTAATATAACCAAACATTATATTTTGGGTTAATTGAACTTTATTTACTTAATTATTATTTAATATGCTCTTTGAGGAAGCAAACTGCTAAAGCAATTAGGTTTACTTCATTTGAGTCTTTATTTCGAAAATTCTAATCTTTACATTTTAACAGTTTAAATTTACTCAGGTATTTCAAGAGTATTGATTAATTACGTTTCTATCGGAATAATCGTAACGGAATCAATTCATGGTCATGTATATTATTGATACATCTGAAAATAATGTTATCTTTTTAGATAATCACTTTCAGTGAGTGCACGAAGATATGCTAATTTAGAAATATAGGTACACGCACATACTTAGAATTTAACCAATATTTCATCACAGCAAGTAAAGTACTGCACACGAGAGTTTCCATCATAAATTAATCTGATTGACATTAAGTCAAGTAATGTAAATAGACCTTGTACTAAAATCAGGTCAAAACAATTGACTTTGAAGATGGCGTTGTAAGGCAAGAACTATAAATCATCGGTTGCGCGAGATTCAAAATATCGAGTGCACTGCAGTAGCAGCAGCACAGATAAAAAGACTCGGACTATAAATCGGTTAGTCAAGGCCAGCAAGCGCGTAGAGTAAAAGTAAAACAAGCCCATATTCCCGCGTGATCTCGGCAGCTGATTCGTAATTCAGTTTCGAAGGGGCGCCCCAAATCCAGATATCCTCGACACAGCTTCACCGAGCTTTATATCGCGAGTCTCCGCGAGCATGAGCCCGTCATAAATTAGTCAATCGGCAAAATGAAGCAGCTGATACGACGCGGCTGCCGAGTCGCAGGCTCGGGAAGCAACATTCATCGAAATAGTTTATTCAGCGTGGCTCGGCCGCGGCTCGGCGCTGCACTATTCCATTTTCGAGTCTTTTCAAAGAGTCTTCCATTTCTTTGGAGGCCGCCGCGGCCTGTCTCCCGAAGAACCTCGGCCGAATCGCACTCGATTTGCACCCATTGAGCGCGTGAAAGGAACAGTCATGAAATTTTAAGGCGCAACGTGCCTCTCTTGCGAGCGGTCTATAAGTATATAAAGCGGAGCGCACGGACCGGGCTTCGGAGCTCGACTCGGCCGCAGAGCAGAGCCAGCTCTAGCCTGCACGTACGTACTTGATGCCTACGGAAGACCGGGGCTGCGCGCCGACCATTTCATCAGTCTATTTTATATTCAAAGCCACGCACAGTCTCTTGGCGTCGCTCTCGGCCTGCATCTCCCGGCATTTCTCAACTTACCCGCATACTTAACGGTTTGACACGTCTGCGCAAATAGCCCGCAGAAAGCCACCGGGCCTACTCGCCTCCTGCACTTGGTGCCCCGCGCTGCGCTGCGGCTGCCACCGACAGTCGATCTCGAAATCTCTTTGGTGGAAATCTCGGCCCCCTACCCCCTAGCTGCCACCCCTACCTTCAGTCCTCCTGCACATCTATTTCTTGCTGCTGCTGCTGCTGCTGCTGCTGCTGCATTTTCACTTGTGGCCGCTTGCAGACACGGGCATAGTGGCTTTCCGCGCGCCACTCGACACTCGAAACTCGTATTTTTCCCAAATGAAGTCGAACGCGCGCGCCTGATCCTCCGAGTCGAGTTGACAAAGCAGCCCCTACTCCTTCCGTCTCCATAGCGAGCCTGACCTTCCCGTTGTAGCGCGAAATAGCGGCGAAACAAGCGACTCTGCAGTCCAGCTTTCGCGCAAACAATTTTTAATGAGAAATTCTCGGCCCTGGATAATTAGTCCGCGTATTGACGTTTGCCGCGCCGAAACAAAAGAAAGCCGCGGAGAGGCAGCAGCTCGCAGTAACCCAAGAGACGGTTAATTGCATTTTTAATTCGCAAAGTCGCCGAAGCTGTCCTCGGCTCGCGTCGCCCTCTCCTCTGAAAACACCTATCCTACCAGAAGCTTTAATTTATCGCTCCTCCCGCGACGCGCGCTAATTCGATATTTATAAGCGCGAGCCAAGTTTGGCGAAAAAGTTCGAGGACCGCCAGGCGCATGTGGCAGCGGCCTCGTCGTCGACGCGGTCCGAGAGATTCACTCGCAGCTCACAGGTGGCGTTTGACCGCGCTCACGCCGAGCACACCCTCAGAGCGAGAGAGAGAGAAGAGGCGAAAGAGGGGCTGAAAGTTTCATGTCCAATCAAGCCGGTGAAAGCCGCGAGCGCGCGATGTGAGCAAGGCCATGAACCCCCCCGCGGCCGGGGCGGGCCCACCTCTCGCGCCATGCTGCCAGCTCCCCTATCCGCTCCCCTACCAGCTGCACCAGCCGCACCAGCTACCCCGGGCCTGCCGCGTCTGCCTGCGGCCGGTCCTAGAGCCCGTGCCCCTCTTCCAACTACCCGGGCCCGGAGCCCTCGTCGCCTCCTGCAGCCGGCTCTCGAGGCTCGACTGGCACCGGAGCGGCGGCGGCGGACCGCGGCCCCGCTACCTGACGCACCCCTTGCCCGGGGCCGGCCCCTTCGGGAGCAGCCTCTCGCTCAGCCGCTCGCCGACCAGAGCTGGTCGGCATGCTCGGGGAGGCTCGCCGGGGGCCCGTTCCCTGGGCCAGCGTTCGCCGGGGCCGCCGGGGCCGCCGCGGTCCGAGACGCCGAGCAGGGGGCCGCCGAGCATGGTGCAGCCGCCGCAGCCGCAGCGCTGGATCGGTGAGGAGACGAGGCGGGCGATGCCGCGGCACGTCTACAAGTACTACCTGGCGCAGACGAGGGAGTTCCGCCGGCAGAGCTTCAAGGTAACCATCAAAACATTTTTCTTATTCTGCGTCGCCCCGACTTTCTGACCCCTCGGGACCACTGCGGGACCTGTTTGAGGACTCGCGCTAAATAGGCGCCGAGTCGAGAACTTTCGCTTCAAAAGATGCCATCCTCCTTATACGTACTGTGCACATACACATACAGCGACCTATGCACGTATTTAGTTTCGTGCTATTTGTAAGAGTCCCACATCAAAGGAGAAATAGTCGAGTTTGGTCAGCCTAAAACATTTACAAAACACACATCTTTTAACTTCACCAAATAGAACGGAATATGAGGCTTTCTTTAACTTAGTTACAACTTGTGCTTATTTATCATCTATCTTGTTTATATCTTTCAACATATAAGTATATACTTTTGTCATTTAGAAATATAAATTTGTTTAAATTACTTGAGATCGCCATATATCCAAATTTCGCAATCCGCACGAGACAAACCATTCAATATTTCAATACTCAACCCAAGTTATTCAATACTATACCAGATAGGAACAAATAAAAGAAAAGAAAAAAATGGATGGTTTTATTGTCATTTTCAAATTTTTGTAATTAAACTAAATCAGGTAAAGAACAAAGGCAATATTACCTGTGACTAAAATAATTATAAGACTGATGTAATACATTACTTTACTTTACTTTGTCTCAAAATGACTATGAATACTGTCAATTAAAATAAAAGAAAATCTATTGTTACAATCATTTCAATAATTTTAGCAAGATAAATGGACTTTTATATCAGCATTCAATTGCACTACAGAAAATAAAATGTACTTTTTAAAAAAACCACTTTTATTTAATAATGTTTCAATTCCAGAAAATACAACCGTTACACAATATTTGATGTACCAACAATATATTTTAATTATGATTTTTATTAGAATTTTTTGTATATGCTACCTAATCAAACATTTATTCTCTATTATTTGAAACATGTTATGTTATCGCGTTTTTTTGGTATGTACATAAAAACGCAGTTTTATATCTTATTTATATATTATCCATCAAAAAGTCTTTGTCATAATATAATTTCAATTGACAAATCTTATTTTGTCAAGTGTTAAAATTCCTTAAAATCATTTGTTTCACTTGAATTCTTTCAAGATTTCAAGGCCAAAGTTATTAACCTTTACAGGGAGGGAAAATTTTGGTTCAAATCGACTTTTTATTTGACCCAAAATTTATATATAATTTCAATGGATTACTCATTTTAAGTTCCCAACCTGACAGGTGGTCGATATATCGCAACGTAAAAGCCATTATAAGAAAATCGCCATTTCAAGTTTAAATTGTGTTTTTTTTTACTATTTCAGCCTGAAAATTGATATACCTATGTTTTTTAAAGCGCTGAGTACGAAAAAAAATCTTGAAGGCATCCTTGACCTCAAAATGACGATCCATCTTCTACCAAAAACGCAGTGAACTCCAACTTCCTCCGTGGAGATTCGCAATGACTTCTTCAATCCCTCTTATCTAAAATGAAGGTTAACAATACCGTCCTAAAATAGAGTATTCAAAAAACTAGTAGCTCCATTGAATTTTATAGAGCAAATACTTCGACTTTCACTCTTAGCATGACCCAGGACCAGCAACGTGGACGTGGCAAAAAAGATACCATCGGAGATCTTGAAATTAATTTGACCTTGAAATGACGATTTTCAAGGTCAAACAGTTTCCAGAATTTTTTCACTACTTTTCCCTTATTTAACACACCAAATTTTGCCCAAAACCATCAAATTGTTTGTGTGCCCCGCCCTCTAAAGGTTAATTATCATATCAGAATTCTTAACAATGCTTTTTTATGAGGGTGAAAAAGATTAATGCATATTTTAAGAATAATGGCTCATGAAATAAAGATATGAGTCATGATCGGTATTATATTTTGATGCTCGAAAGTATAATCTTCTAGAAAGTCGACTCTCTGCAAGTTAAACTTTGGTATTCTGCTTTGACGTGCACACTAAACTCAATAATTAATCACATTTTTTATCTTTATTAATTTCTGTTGATTTCGTTCTTCCTAGATAGGATCTAAATAATTCTATATCATGCGAATCTTTTGATCATCTTTATTCCGCTCTGTTAACGACCCAAGTACGAGAGCTTCATGCATTACATTCAGGTATCTGATATAATAAATACCGAAGGTTGCAGAAATAATACCTCATGTTAATTAAAAGTGTAAGGTTAATGTTTCTCGAAATAATTGGATTTGAATGCTTTTAAAATGAGATATTTGTGCTTATTATGTGCAGTTTTGATTAGTACTATTAAGAATTACATAAATTCTATGTTTATGAAATCTATAAAAGTATACGAATAAAAATTTAAAAATGTTGTTATCTTTAGTCGTTATGCGATATGCACATAGAAATGTTGGTTTATTGTGAATTATGAAATAGTTTTATAGCATATATATGTTACACAACATAAAAAACTAAAACTACAAATAAGAGCTGAAAAGCTTCTTCGTGTTTATGTACAATGAAATAAATGGGATTTTGTAGGTTATTGAAGGAAGATACATATAGTATATGTATATACGGTCCTCAACAAAATCATAAAACCTGTCCTTTTTTATAGAGCATCAGAATCTTTAATTTTATGTCAAAATTGGTCACGGTAACCGACAGGGAATTCCTGGAAATGCCGATAAAATTCTGCAACAAGATCACAGAAGAAGTACATATTATACTCAAGTAGATCCATTCTGGGTCCAGAGAGACGCTACGCGTCTTTTCATACTCCGCCGGCATCTACTTACACATTCACGTGCATATCCATATACACTGCTGTGTACTACATATCATATACTCATGTCATGTTGCAAAAAACTTTGATCTCTGTTTTCTCAATCATTTCGTCGGATTTTAAATTAAAGATGCTTCGGTTCTTTTAAATATATCTCAAGTCTTGTATAGTTTCCTGCAAGAATTTCCAATACTCTAAATGCCACAACTGCTCAATTGAAAAAAAAATTACAATCAACGAAGAAGACGCATTTTAAGTATATAGTAATGAGAAATAGATTAGAATTTCAATAATGTAAAGCAGATGGTAGCAGTTTTTACTATTTCTCAGATTTAAAAATTCCGCATACGCAGCAACCTAACGTCCGATTAAAGTATGCATGCAGTAATTATTCAAAGCTTTTTTATACTGGAGAATTTTTCTGGAGGAAATAATGTAGTCAACAAAATTCCAATTTCAGCAATTTCATAAAGTACATTTTTAATTTGGGGTTCATGGAGAAGATAAAATGAATGATGGCGAACATGGGCAGTTTTCTGTATATCGAAGGAGAATTTCTTCTTGAGCGCAAAGGTCAACTCGATTTACCCATGAAAATTGAAGTTTATGGAAAAAGGGCCTTGCCTTTCTAACATTTACATACTTTTGATGCACTATGAATGCTAAGCATGAATTCTCCTCAAAGAAGTAGCTGGGCGAATCGAAACTCTACGCACCTCTCACTCAATATTTATTACAAGCGCTCGTTCGTTTAAAATTCTCTCTTTCCGTACAATCGTCTCAACTGCAGCTTTGGCAATGGTCGCGATGTCTCTTGTCTCTTGTCTCTTGTCGATCGTCGACGATCAGCGACTCACGGCTAGGTATAAATTCCTTGAAAATGTCGCCCGCGCACTAAGTGACGCGATTCCGCATTATGGCAGTGACATTTCTAAGAATTATAAACTCGGAAAAGAATCAAGTTTGACACTAGGCGGCACTTTGCACGGTAAGTGGGAGCGTTAGCAAAGTTTCCCCATCTTATTGCTCAGCCCCTTCGCACAGCTCCGCGTGCTGCAGGTTATTCTAGCTTCAGGCGCATTATCGCCCCGAGCGGGGAACGCCTATTCTCGCCTGCAAGTGCAAATTTAAAGTGCTTGGCCTGCATAAGGAACTTATTCGCCAAATTCTAGCGAGGAGGAAAAGTTGATTTTACTCAAATGCCATCCATACTAATTCAACTTTTGCTCTGTTCTTATAAGCTCTCTAATTAATGGGTCTGCCTTCCCGCAGCCGAATTTTTCCATTACTAGCCTTTCACTATACGAGCAATCGCACCGGCGGCGGTGCTCTAATGAAAACCATATATTTCCAGCTGATAAATGATTTGCTGTTGCTGCTGCTGCTGCTGCTGCTTTTGCTGCTTGCCGTAGGAGAGAGTATAAGAATAAATGTTTGCACTTATTTCACAGACTTTCTTATAAATTAATTGATATCGCGATGATGTTGAATATCGTCTCCACTCAATCACTGAACGAAACATTTATCTCGTTGTAAAAGTGGTTACATCGACTTCCCCAACATTTACCGAGACAAACGCCTGACGGTGGTTCGCCAAGTTTGGAAACACTATTGATTTCTGCGTTACCCTCCCTCCTCTCTTTTGATGCCTCCAAGTGTCGAAGTACGACGGAGGTGAGCTCCAAATAAAACTCGCTCGTCTCGCAGATGCCACACCTTCCAACAAATGATCTCGTCATCTTAATTGTTTATCATTTGCTGCGCACAGCTAAACAAATAGATGCCATTAGTTCAATCATATCTCTTATTGATCACAATCTGTTCTGTTTTTATACTATCTCTTTTAATTACGATTTATAGACGCGAAACTTTTGACATTTAAATCTCATTGAAAACTCAATGTTTAAGTAATGTATCGGACAAATATAACGCCACTGCAAATAATATATTTTTATTGGATTCGCAGCCCTGCACAGGAGCTTATTTGCTTTTCGTTATTTTTGCCATTCGTCTTCATTTATCATATAAGGGATTACCGCTGAAGAGGGAAAAAGCAAAAAAATATTCGATGTTTCGAAAAATAATACTTTCAAAAGATAGATTTGAATGGATAAATGTGAAAATAAAATGCTATAAGATAAAACTCTTTGAAAGTCTTCGCAGATCTTTTTTTAAATATTATTTACGATGAAACCATGAAAAAGGCTCATTATATGCACAAATTTCCATCATTAGTTATAAAGTTTGCTGCAGTGAAAACTGTTCTATTTTTATGCGATTCTTATAAAATAGTGATCATTAAAGTAATGAACAATTGTTTTTAAGGAGGTTCTATCGGTACGTAGGAAGTTAAGCACGGAATTCGTTGGATTTGACCAGTGCAGTCGATATATATATATATATATATATATAT
>UELV01096463.1:0-26141 GCA_900490015.1 Megastigmus stigmatizans | reverse complement strand
ATAATTTTGATACTCTTCAATATTATGTGTATGTGAATTGAAACCGGTCACGTGAAACAGCACTTTAATATTTTTTCAGTAAATTAGTCGGCTTTTACTAACTAGTGCAAATATCAAGTGTGATGATCAGTCTTTATTGAAACGTGGATAGATGACTGTCACCAGTGTTCTAACACCCGCTGTAAAAATTATTAAAAATTATCACTGCGTATTTAACCGTGCCTTAAACAAGCCAGCATCCACGATGCGCAACTGTTTAATTGGTTATTTTGGGTCCATCAGCTGGAATCGTAAAATTATACGGCTTCATATAAATACTAACTTCAAGCAAAATATTGCTGCTGATAGAGCTCGTTCTTTTGGAATCACAATTTTGAATTTAGTAACATTATTAGCAGTCTAAGACGCTATTGGCATATCAAAATATTTAAATCTTGTTCTGGGCGATTTTTCAAATTTTCCTGCAGGAAATCCTGCAGGAATTCCTACAGAGTTTAAATCCTGCAGAAATTCCTGCAGGGCTTAAATCTAGAAGGAATTCCTGCAGGGCTTAAATCTAGCACGAATTCCTGCACGAATTCCTGCAGGATTTGAATCCTGCAGGAGTCCGAAATTCATGCAGAAAGTCCTGCAGGAAATCCTGCAGGATTTTTTCATAAGGGTTAATTCGTAAAATTACGAATTTTAACATCAGGTTTATGACTAACCCCTTCATGTAAAATCGTTCTCACTCGTGTTATTTAGGACGGCGATTGCAATAACTTATAAAAATTTCAGGAAGTCTGACCTTACCGGTTTCAAGATGTACACGTTAAAAATGTATCTCTCAATGTTGTAATTATATCTATATCGTGGTACAGTCATGGTAGAGTTTCAAAGCTAAGAATAATCAAATCTTAAGCTGTTTTAAAATAAAATTAACAATATTGAACAAGATTATATCATGATAACCCCCTTAAAAAAAGCATTAGTTGCTGTTACTAAAGTTTTAATAATTTTTTTTAACCGTGCAGATAATCAATATTTGCACGTTTTTTAAAACTTTTTTAATTCATTTTGTGAATGGTTAGAAGAAAACCTATCTTAAATATACTTTACAAATAAATCACTCACCTTCAAAAAAATTTGTCAAGTAGAATTGATTTACATTCAAACCAAAACACTGATTATTCATTTCTCGTCACTTATAAGTGCATTTAAATCAATGTCTATTCAAACCTTCAGCTTCTTTAAAAGCACTAATACAAAATACGTCGCTCTATCTGAATTTGCATTTTTAAATAAAAAAAGATTGAAAGAAACTTTAGTTGAACAATAATTTCAGGATTAACGATTTGACGAGACAAGGGACAAGGAGAACGGCAATGAGAACTTTACGTGGTTTCGACATGCTAAGCGCCGCGATTGTCATGCTGCTTGCGACCGCACACTTGGCTATTTGCAATGCAGAATGCGGTAAGTCTATTTGGCTCACACCTCAGCTTGTAAAGAGTCTTTCGACATGCTTGTAAGGATGTATAATTTTATTTGCTTAAATCGGGTGTATCGATGAAGGTCTCTATTTTATCGATTACATTTGTATATGCAAATGAGGTACATGCATATAAATTGTATTCGACAATCAACGGTGACGTAAACATGTATATGTACCTAAAACACTAGCAAAACAAGAGGTGATTAAAATAGTATGCAATTTTTGTATAGATTGGAAGTTTGACCCTGAATAGTAAAAAAAAAGAAAAGATTTTATATTGTTTGACAAGAAAATTGTATGGAAAATATATTGGAGATTTTTAGCTCAAATAAAAGTTATTCTCCAACAATCTAGGCAGCATCATGAAATAATCATATAAAAACTTTTAAAATTTTCAGCGAGCAATTTGGATGGCCATCTGTTACTAGCGGAAGAGAACACGATCTGGGATGTGGACGCGAACAGCGCGAATCGCAATGCGCTATGGAAATCACCAAGCGTCATAAGTATGGACTACAATTACGAGAAGAACACACTGTACTGGGCAGATATGGGGTCCCAGCAAATCTATGAATTGAAGGACAAGTCGTCGAAGGCCAAAGTTGTCATCCCAAGTGCGGATAATTGGATGCCAATCAGCATATCGCTGGATCCGGTTAGCGACAAACTTTACGTGGCTGACGTTTTCTCCAACACTGTTCACGTTTTCGATCTGAACAACAACAATCACGGAATCGTTATTGGAAATAATCTTACCATTGTTACTGATGTTGAAATTGATCCTTACGAGGGTTACTTGTTCGTTTTAGATAAATATCAGGTAAACACCTTAATTTTAATTCTTGGTTCTTTTAAAGGAAAAGACTTATTTCTGTTAAAAGTAAAGGTGGCTGAAGTATTCTATTTCCAATCAAGCCTGGCATGTATTCATGAACCTAAAAGTGCTTCTTATCAAGGATGCAATATTTTAAGAATATTAATTTTTATTCTTGAACTAGCGTCAGAATTAATTTAACAAAATAGTAACTAGGTATCGTTCCTATTGAGATGAAGAGTTCATAAAAATGATTTTCAGATTTTAAGAACTGATTTGGATGGCTCTGGCAAACGTGTCCTGTTAGCGGAGTCCGGTAACTTGGACGATATCTTCAATGAATTCCCAAACTCTCTTCAAGGTATCTTCCAGCAGTCACGTCAGCAACGAGATGGAGACTCTAAAATTTACAGTAAACCACTGAGTATTTCTGATTTGATCCTCGATGTAAAAGCCAAGCGTATTTATTGGGTAAACTCGTTGACTCGTAAAATTGAAAGTATGAATTACAATGGCCAAGATAGGAAGGTTCATTTTCAAGAGAACAGTGGTAACAAAGTTTACGAATCGCTCGCATCTCTCGCTATTCTTAATGGTAAACTTTACTGGGCTGATGATGTTACGCAGGTGAGATATACATATAAATTATAGATTAGATTACCACATTTAATCATACATACGAATAAAGTAAATTTATATTGTGTTAACAGAAAGTATACAAGGTGGACGCAAGCAATGGAAACAAAAATCAAGTTATCTTGAAAAATGTGCACCCGCAATACATCAAAGCAATCGATTGCTCGAGCTATCGTCAAACGAACAATCCTTGCGCCAGTAATAATGGGCAATGCCAACAGCTTTGTCTTCTATCTAGAAGTAGCGACAAGAAATACTCTTGCGCATGTAGCGTAGGTTCTCAACTGAACAAAGACGGCCAATCATGTAATGCCGTACAGAAATTTCTTTTGTACTCGAAGGTAATATTCACTGCTTTCATTTGAACTCAAAACCACATAAAATTTTTTATCTATTAATATTTATTTGTATCCTGAAGTTCTGGTTTCCAAACAAGTTATTCATATTACAAGTATCCGATAGTTAATTATGCTTTCACTTTTTCATGCAATAATCAGGATGAACATTTACGAGGGCAAAGTCTAAGTGCCGATGGTAAGCTCTCCGTAGACGTGATCGATCCTGCCAAATATCAAGTTGGATCAGTGTTGGCTTTAGATTTCAACGCCATAGATGGCGAAATCTACTATAGCAGCCTATTCCCGAACAACAAGTTACATCAGATTGACCTTAACAATAATGTGAATAAGATACTAAAGCCCGATCTTCTCAGCCAAGATGTAGGCTACCTAGCCTTTGATTGGACAACCAAAAATCTCTACTACTTCACTTATTACTTCGCTGACATGACAAGCTTGAGCGTCACCAATGTCCAGAATCCAACTTACAGCAAGATCTTGGTAGACAATGTTGACAGGCTAGTCAGAGGTATTGTACTACATCCAAATCGAGGTTTCGTTTATTTCTCCCAATTGAAGGGTGATCGCAGTATCATTAGCCGTATGGCTATGGATGGTTCAGGATTGACTGTTTTGATCGATTTAAAGCATCAGGATTCAATTGATGGTTTGGCTATTGATTACGAGGAGGATAGACTTTACTGGAGCGAGGCTAAGGTAAGAAACGTTGCATTTTCTTATCATCGGTATTTTGAAAAAAAAATTGACATGAAGTAGAGTCCGTATACCAAAATTACAACTATTGCGACTAATTTAGAGTATTTCATTTCAGAGAAAGTCTCAGGATGAATGGGCTATTCGAATTCGGCATTCTAACTTGGACGGCACTGACATTCGGGATCTCACTTTACCTACAGGTCTGAAGAGACCAAGCGAAGTATTGATCAAAGGTGATTATGTCTACTTGTTAGCTGGCCCAGGAAGAACTCTGATCCGTCTGAACAAAAAGACCGACGAATCGACGACTTTGCTCGATACCGAGATTGACAGTACAATATACGGCATGAAGGTTTACAGTCGCGCAGCTCAAGTGGTGAAAGCCGATCACCCCTGTAGTAATGGCCACCAGTGCAAAAAGTTCTGTTTCGCTGTGCCAGATCTCAATGGTGGTTTGAAGGGCGTTTGCGGTTGTCCCTATGGCGAGAAATTGGCAGAGGATGGAAAGTCTTGTGTGGATAATAGCAAGCAAGAACCACCTTTCCAACCTTGCAAATTCACATCGCTGAAGTGCAACAAGACGACAGTGGCTGTGTAAATTGTTGAAATTAGTATGAGAAAAAGAAATTGCTATAGTTTTTGTTAGATCATTTTTGTAAATGACACTATAGGAACGACCGGAAATAATTACGGACCTAGTTTTTTTACTGAAGACTGAAAACTGTTTATAAATCTGTTTTTAATGAATTTATATACTTGATAAAGTTATGTATAATAAGAAAAATAGTTTTGCTCTAAAATGATTACTTTTACTTACTAACAGAATTTTTCTTTGCAACCATCTTGTGTTTGCTAATATTTTCTATTATGTAAATAAATCAAACCTTTTTTGTAACTAAAAGATAATTATAATACTAACAGAAATAGTTTAACGCAGTATTTGTAACAAATATGAAAATATAGAATGTGAATAGCACCAATATATTTTACTAGGGATTCGATATTAATTGATGGGGACGTTTATTATTTATTGCAAGGCTTTATTGAATCTGTAAATATAAAAGAATATTAAATTATTCTTACAAAAAATGTACAAAGAATAATTAATAATAAATCACTCATCGTTCAGTTTTCCTTTTAAAAATTTATTTCATCTGAATATTTATAGATAGTAATTACTACCTATTAAGATTATTTTAGAATAACACTAGATGCGCACAGTAGTTTAAAAAATTGATTAAATGGTACTAATAGCGTATCAATAATAATGAATGGTTTTTATGTAAATGTAATAATGGTTCATGCAATAAATTAAGATAAACAATGTATTTCAATATAAGATTTCTCATTTAATAATTAATAGGGAGCAACCAACTTGTACGTACTGATTTTTTACTTTCAGTTTTTTGTGACGCAATCTTTAGAGTAATAGAACTTGAAAATCCGTGCAAAAAGAACCAAAAATATAAATTATATTAGTATAATTAAAATTAGTAAATAGGTGGGGGTATAAGGAAAACATGTATTTACACATAAGTTTTCATAAATGAAAGAAAAATGGTAACTTAGATATCGTATTATCTGAATGTTGAATAAATTGTGTAATCGAATATTTTGCGCGTGTCGGAAACAACTGTTCAAACCAAATTAAATTCTTTATCTTTAGAAAATGTAAAAAGGTTTCTCCGTTTCTTATAAGCCAATATATATAGTGGGTTAAAATTTATCAAACCTATACTCAAATTACTTTAAATTACATATGAATATCTATATAGTTTTAAAAATCCTGACATATAAATATTTTAATAAATATAGTAAATATTTTATGTACCGTCACAGACTCGATTTCTGATCAATACATTCTACAAATCATTATATATCAATAAATTCTATAAGTCGTTATCTGGAGCTAATAATATTGTAAATTAAAAACATTTTTACAGCATAATATTTAATTAGCTACATTTAAATTTCGGAAAAATTTAGTAATAATAATTTCCTTAAAAACGACTATTACGTGGTAGATTCTGTGATGAACTTACAAGGGGAACCCAAGGAACCCGAGAAACCGATTTTGACGAAACCTTATAGACATTTTTTGATCGAAAATATCAAATAAGTGTCTAGTATTTTATTCAAATCGGCACTGGAGCCCGAGTTAATGCCCATTTAATCAAAATATACGAAAAATCATGGTTGTATTAACACATTTCTTCCAAGGCTAATATACATTGTAGAAAATGTCACAAAAAGATATAAAGATATAGATAATCAGCTTTCATTCGCATTTTTGAACGAGTTAATAGTACTTTTCATTCAAAAGCTATGATCAATCAAAATTTAAGTTAATTTTTGGATCTTAAAATTTAACGTTTATTTCAGTTGAAAAATGCATCCAAAATTAACTCGATGTTCGATCATTCATAACTTTCGAACGAAAAATGCTAATAACTTAAAAAAGCAAATGAGAGCTTAACATCTACACTTATATCTTTTTTTGTAATATTCTCTACGATTTATGTTGGCCTTGCAATAAAGGTTTTAAGACAACCATGATTTGTCATATATTTTGATAAAATGGGCATTAACCCATTAACGACCAAGACCCCGAATTTTCAACAACTTTTTCAAGGCTTTTTTTCAACTAAAAAAAAGGTTTGAAAAAATTTGAAAAAGATCGTATCCGACGTATTTTGAGCTGTTCTTTCGAATGGTGATACCGATTTTTTGTTAAAGTAGTCCTGCAAAAAAATATGGCGCGTTTTTCACGAAAAAAAGTTTACTCGGGGGTTTTCCAAAAATTTTAGGTGAATTTAAGGGAGCATGATCGCCATTTTGGATTCGCCATTCTGAATTTAGGAATTCTGCTAGCAGATTCGTATTCAGTGACCTTGAAAATATAGTAATATATGCTCTTCTTAATGAATCAATCTTCCAAAAAAATAGGAGCATTTTCGAATGGTAAAAGTCCGGGATAACGCATACGCAGGGGGGGGGGGGTTAACAAATTATAAGTAGTTCATTTGAAATTTTAGGAGATGGTAGAATTATTATAAATAAAGCGTGCACAGCTCAGGAAACATTATTATTTAATTAGTTTTTATTGGCTCTAAGGAGATACAACTGAAGTTAAACATTATAAAAATATGATCGCTTATATTAAAAAAATTATTTTTAAAGCTCAAAAAATTATAAATGCTTCGCAAATAATCAACTTTACTAGTTTTTTGCTTCAGTTCCATAAGAGTCCATGTAAAGAGCAAAAATTTCAAGTTCAACTTTTATCAAAATTTGTACGAGAAGGGGATTAAAAAAGGATACCATAAGTTATTATAGCTGTTCACGCAAGAGCCTCCTACAATATAAATTATACAGCCACATCTGAAACATAATTATAATTTTAAGCAAAATCATTATAATTTAAACTAAAAGTTAGCTTTATTTTAAATCACTCACAACTTTAAATTAAAGTGGTGGCAAAAGTCCTACAATTAATACTAAACTCTTTTACCGATCGAATTCTGAATAATTAGTTATAATTAAAGAAGTACTTGAAATTATGCAAATCCCGAATACAGGCGCACTTCGTGAATTATCGTATGAATTATCAATCATCTGGCAAAGTTTCAAATGAATATTTCAATGGCACTTTCAAAAATTCTTGTTCCAAAAAAATTTGGTCATTTTGAAGTAAGAATTTTTGAAGGTATCATTGAAACATTTATTTGAAACTTTAGCAGATGATAGATAATGCATAGACTAAATGCACCTGTATTCGGGATTTGTCTAATTTCAAGTATTTTTCTAATTTATTCGAGTTCTTAGTTCACAGTCGTTAAAATATAGAGGAAATTTTAAATTTTAATTACCTTTAGCACCCCCATAACAGGAAGATGATTAACAGTAGAATTTTCTATATTTAAACTTTTTCTTTCCAGAATTCAATAATGGAATGTTCATATGTTAATACAAGAAAAGAAAAATTAAATTAAAAATTAATTTTACTAATAATCAAACAAATATGTTGAAAAGCCTTACATGTTCAGAAAATGTTTTAAATATTCTATATAGGTTAATTCTCGTACAACATTATCAAATTATTCCTGGTCTAAATACAAAAAGAAACTAATTTTTAAAATCTAATGTTCGTTTCTTTCAAGGTAAGATAACAGACCCAGTGATTGGAGACTTGTGGAGAGTGCTAGTGATTGACCTGCTCTAGTGGCTGGACACATTTGATCATATCATAGTATAGGAAAAGTTATAGCACAGAATCTTTAACCTTATTCAGTACCTAATCTCAAATTAATTAATTACCTATAAGTAAAAAGTAAATTTGATTGACACAATTACATATGCGGATAAGTTTTTAATGTCTTGGAAAATCTAGCAATTTAGCAAGAACATTTTAAATTAGAAATCCAATGAACTGGCTTATTGAATATTACGTTATCAAAATTAAATAGCAAATCATTTTCATTTATACGCTACAATTTCTACATGTACCAATATAATATATAATTTATAAATAAATGTACTGAAAAATAACATAATTTTTTTAAAATTACATTTATAAAAATAACTAATAAATTTTTTTGAACTTTGTTTGGTAGATAGATAATACTTCATTATTTTAATACTCTTATATGTACATGGAATCAAAAAAATTAATTATTTTTACTTCGACAAGAATAATATTCTCAATAATTAAAATAATTTTTATAAAAATTTATAAATAAATTAACCAATAATAACCTAACATATAAAAATAATAGATAATTAGAAACTCTTTTAAACGTATATTGTAAATTTTTATAAGCCTGATTTGTAAAAAAAAGAAAATTAAAATTTTTAATGTTTACAAAAATGGTATTTTTAAAAATTGAGAAAATAATGAAAAAACAATTAAATCTAATATGACAACTTTTGATTTAAAGGAACAAGAACATACAAAAAATTATTCATCAGATTACAAAAATTTAAAGAGGACATGATAAAAAATGTAAAAATATAATTATAAAAATCTATTTTTCATCATAAAACAATAGAAAATCTTCAAATAAAAGAAATTATTTTTCAGCGGTTATACCACAAGAAAAGCAAATAAATGGGAGGTCAAAAGCTAATTTAGTCTATCCATCCCTGACTCGAGAGGTATAATATTGACAGACACAGCACACACAAAAATTTCTTCATTTTTTAACTAAAATTTTGATTATTACAAACCTTTCTTTATAAGGAAGTAATAATTATTCCAAAATGTAAAAATCAAATGTCTTAATTTACAAAAAAAAAATTTTTATTGACATAAATATTAACGTAGCATAGAGAACCTCGCTTGAAACTTATAAAAAACACAGTTGAATTTAAAATTTGTAATTAGTTCCAATCCGGACCAAAATGTTGCATAATATAGTGTATATCTTCCTCAAGAGTTCTCATGATGGGTGCAAAAATGACTATAGCTTTCGAAATGTGCTCGTGAGGGCGGGGGTCTTGCGGGAAGACTAATATTTATTTACGATCTATAAAATCTTTTAGCACAAGGTTTATGAAAATCTATCCATTTTTAGACTTTGTGGCCTTTAATACTTTGCTCAGGAAATTAAAAACTCTAAAAATTTCAAGTTTTCTACCACGTTAGTCATGGATCATACTATGGTATCTATTCATTCTACAAAGAATGGATTTATACATTTATAAAATAGGCTGAAAGTGTATTTTCAAGATATAGTGACAAAAAGAGTGCTCCTCTAGGTCACGGTTTGGCTGAAGCTTTAAAGAGACATTCTTTGGTAAAATTGGAGTCCAAGATAAAGCGCATTTAGTCAAAATATACGAAAAATTGCGACTACTCAAGATTTTTTAGTAATATTACTTCGTAAACCCTATTACGGAAAAAACTCTACTAATGAATAATAAGCTTTCATTTGGAATTTAGAACGAATTATTAGCACTTTTAAGGGGGTGTCAAAATCCTACCGTTACTACTAAACTGTTTTACCGACTGGATCCTGAATAATTAGTTATAACTATAGATAAGTGCTAGAAATTATGTAAATCCCAAATATAGGTGCACTACGTCTATGAATTATCAATCATCTCACAAAGTTTTAAGTAAACATTTGAATGACACCTGTAAAATTATTTTTTCGAAATGAGCGAAATATTTTCTGAACAAGAATTTTTTAAGGTTCAGTGAAATATTCATTTGCAACTTTACCAGATGATTGATAATTCGTAGACGAATTCAGTGTACCTGTATTTGGGATTTGCATAATTTCAAATATTTATTTAGTTATAACGATTTATTCAGAAGACGCGCGTAGGACTTTGAAACCCCCTTAATTTAAAAGTTATTAGTGACCTAAAATAAAGCTAAATTTTAGTTTAAATTAATTCGTTTGGTTAAAATTAATTTTATATGTAAAATGCGTATAAAAATAACTTAATTTCCGATCACTAATAAGTTTTGAATGAAAAGTGCTAATAACTCATTCTAAAATGCAAATAGAAGCTATATTACTAATCCTTTTGATTTTTTTTTTCTTTAATATGTTTCCTTACAATATATCTTTTTAACTATATCGAATAGTAAAAGTTTAAAGTGAATAATGATATTTTATATATTTTTTATTGAATGGCCTTATATTTTACTTCGGGCCTTTAAAAAGCCCTTTAAAAGTTAACCCTATGGCAGATTTGGTTGTAAAGTTTGTGCCGAATCTATGACCCGCCTGTATCACGAAAATTGACCACGATGAGTTTATTCAAAAGTTATGAAATGCGCAACTGCACTATAATAATACATTTTTATTAATTGGGATCCGTTTTTAATAAGTTATGGGGCTCTTTGTGTATGTTTATGATTATTCTAAATTCTCAACATACAATAAATTTCGCGAGAAATTCTGTAAGCATTAAAAGGTACCGTATTTCTGTCAAATCGACCCAGCAAATATTATTTTAGCGAATTAGCCTTGGGATTGGAAAATCTTTATGTAAACGATTACGATGAAATCGAAGCGAATCGAATCATTGATAACGAGCTCACACTAGTATTCATCGGTCATAGTCGTCATCAGACTTCGACTGGAAGAAGATTCGTTTTAATAAGTAAGTGGATTCTCCTCTTCTTTTTCACTATTATAAATTTTAAATTGATATAACACACCGAAAAATAATTTGAAGTAAGTTTGAATAAATATTCATTTTAACGGCATTAAAATATTTTATTTAATTTAAAAGATATTGCTCATGATTTACCCTATGCTTTTTTTTTATTTCTTCTAGTAAATCTTTATTTATAATTATATTAATATATTAAACTTATTTATTATAAGAGACGGTGAACCATATTCATTATTTCAGACTTGAAGTATTCTAGAAAAATATTTACTTTTATTAATAAACGAATTAAGCTATAAAAATTAATAAATAAATCCAAAGCTTACAAAAACACCAGTGAATATGGTACCCATTTCTTACATTTTTTTCCGTGTATGATTTATTGTATTTTATACAAATTTTGTCGCCGAAACACTTGAGTGTAATACATAAAATTATAGAAACATATATCAAGTTTTGAAAAAAGTAAGAATCAATTACGAAATATAACTCTTTCAAAGTTATATTTACTTTTTTTACTTAACTGGTTAATCACTGGTGGCTGTTCTTTCATTGGTACAAAATTGGTACAGTGTATAAAAGTCAGAAAAAGATTAATTTTTGTGTTTTATAGGTATCAAAATTTAAAATCTTTAATTTTTTTTTAGATCGTTACAAATGAAGCTGACACAGTTTTGGATTTTGCTGTTTGCAGTTGCTTTCGCATGTGATGCGCTAGCGGAGGAACAGAAATATGCCGGTAAGTAGTAATTTTATATAATATTTTTGCGATTCAAATGTAAAAATATAACTTTATGTACGCCCTTTAGAATCATTCGATTGTTACGAGTCGTGTAACGCATTAGAAATGCAAGCTATGCAGCTATGCGATATGAAGTGGAGTAGAATTACGTTGACTATGGGATGGGGAATTAGTTCAGTGGCTAGAGCGTGTTTGCCTTCGTCGACTTTTTCGTCGACCCGTCCTCTTACTCTGGTCCCCATTTTTTTTTCTCAAGAATATAAAAACATAACACCACATAGAAATTAAAACAATTTAATAATCGCAATGAACTTTTCTGGACATACGTAAAACCGTAACAAATGTTATTTTTAATATGTTACAAAAAGGTCTTGGATCCTTTGCGGCCGCCGTTGCTTCTGCTGCGAGGAAGAAGTTAGAAGGTAAGCTTATTTAACTATCTATAAAAAGCAAAACTTCATACACTACATTCTTACATTCGTAAAAGTCAAAATGTCATTCTAGTTATGTGAATAGTTATGCACGAGTGATAGCCTATAAAGGTCTGATATTTTGGAAATCAATAACCTTTTACAACAAAATCATAAGCAAGTCTTTTTAGTGTCTGCTTGAAGAGCATAAAAATCATTCTGTGGTATTATTTGAATAAATAACATAGTTTATGCGAAATTTTTCTGAAAAAGTATAAAAATCCATTCTAAGCTTAAATGATTCAGGCAATTTACTAAAAATCTTTAATTAGCAACAGAAAGTGTTTTTCAAATATATTCTAACTATGCACTACCTATATATTCTAGCTATACACTATCATACTAGACTTTCCAAGAGCATGCTACTACTTCCTTAATGAAATGTTTCACTTTTCATTCGATAGAATTTAAATTTTTGGGGACTGCAAAGGGATTTAGTAAAAATTAAATTATCATTTTTGTTTTAATTGCTCATTCAAAATTAAGTTATTGTTCACTGAGTTGATTGAATGATGAATCGATAAAAATACAGATGACTTGGGTTATTCCATTTAAAAAAAAAACATTTCTGTTGCTAAATGTTTGCACAGATGTGAACATAAGCGCTAGTATGCTTTGCGTCAAAAATTAAATATATGCACAAAATTTGACACACCTCGTGTTCATTTTGCTTTGGTATACAATGTTTGACCAATGATTGTATGGATAATCAAATATTTCACTTGTGAGCATTGAATGCAAATTATGCGCATTATACTTAAGTGAAACGGATTCATCTTGCAAAACAATCGAATCATATGCATACATTTTACGTGTACTTAGATTACACTTCTGAGTATAATCTAAGATGTAATTTAAAAGCGATTAATAATCGAAAATTATTTATTTACAATAAATCGTATGGTTTTCGTCTGATTTGAATGATTTCACTATATTTTTTTTGAATTATTAATTATGTACTACCATATATATGACACGACATTTTTTTTTGTTTGAAATTTATAATATATTATTATTCGAAAACTATTAGGGTCCATGTTAAAGCTTTAGATATCACAACCAAAGTGTTTTTTTTCTGTGTGTAAATGGCAAACATAACGCGAAGAAAACAACAATCAAATGAAAATACAAATAGTCTGTTCCTCCTGGATATTATGACACATTGATTTTTGATCGTAGCCAATAACACTGCATCGATCAAATACCCAGAACTACTGATAGCTGAACCTTTTGGCATAACTCGGGTAAATATTAACAAGTCGGTTCGTCGGATGGTGCTGCGCACCGAGTTCATCGGCGGCATCGATTACCACTTCGCCAAGGATCGTCTTTACTGGAGTGATTTAGCCACCGGTCGCGTGTACGCGCGGGCATTGAATGCTAGAGGTCGTGCGCTCTATCAGGTCGATCTCATAATCGATCGTAGCCCCTTGCAATGGAGACCAAAAGCATTGGCTGTGGACTACGTAACCGACAAGCTTTATGTAGTGGATGCCCGGCGCAGAAAAGTTCATGTGTTCGAGTTGGATGGTAAGAGTACTAGCGTCAGTTTCGATGGATTCTTACATGAGCCCATGGACATCGCTCTGGATCCTAATGAAGGTGTCATGTTCATTGCGGATGGAAACAGGGTCAGTATCCTAAATGTTAATCAAGCTTCAGGGTTAATAAATTATTTCGTTATTGAAATGAAAGAAACTATAAGACTTTAGGAAGTTTTTATACCGAGTAGCTGCAATGAATTATACATATAACAATTTAAGGTACTAGTTCACTTTATAGGAGGCCAAAAAAAAAGAAATTTTTAATAATTTTTTTTGTCCCAGTACTAAACATTAAGATGGAACTTTTTTTATTATATTAATACATATTTTTAAATTACAAAACAATTTGGCTTTTTTAATTTTCATTTTTTGTCCCATATCCAGAGAGCGCCAAAGTCGAGCCTCAAAAAAAGTTGGTCCATGGCCGATAGTTAATCTCCGGATCGGCAAGTCTGAACCAAAAAAATCAAATGGTTTCTTAAAAAGGAAGGTTTCTTACGTGACAATTTACCACATTTATTAAAAAATCGCAACAAAAAAAAAGTCGGATACTTGAAAAAAAAAAAGTTGAAAAATAGTAAATTTTTTTACCAAATTCTGGTAAATTGTCATGCAGGATATATCAATAAACAAAACGCAACAAGGTTTTTCAAAATCGGTTCAGTAGTTCCGGAAATTAATTTTCGGCCATTTGAAAAAAAGTCATTTCGAAAAAAAGGCGTTTAAAGTTTTGCGTGAGCAACTGCGTACAGCTGAGAGCACGCATACATGCATACATTTCATGGTGTTCGAACTCAAATCTTTTAAAAATATTTTAGGAGGGGATTTTTAGAGGTCTAAAGAGTTGAATAATTCAAAAAAAATTGATTTTTTTTAAATTCTAAAGTGTACTAGTACCGTAAATAAAAACATTTGAAACTCTACGTTCTCAATATTAGTATTGTAGCCCTAATAAATACCCTAATTGAATTTCGCTTTACGAATCCTAGATAGTCAAAGTGAACATGGACGGAACATCACCAGTCGCAATTGTGGACTACAGCAGATATTTCATAAAGTCGGTGACATTAGATCTGGAAAATAAGCGAGTCTATTGGTCAGACGAAACTTATCATCGCATCAAGAGTGCCAACTACGATGGTAGCGATCTGCGTATCCTTTTGAAGAACGAGTTTGGCAAACCTTACAGTCTACTCGGCCCGGCAAACTTGGCCTTCCACGATGCTCACCTCTATTTCTACGACGACATGTATCGTCGTATCGGTAGCATACGCGTCGATAACATTACGGGTAAAGCTGATTCTACGTTCCGAGTTGTCTACAATAGACTGAGCGTAAGAGCTATGAGGATCATCGATCCTTCTAGACAAAAACCAATTGTCAACCCCTGCGCCGTTAATAACGGGGATTGCCAAAAGATGTGTTTGATCAGCGCCAAAAACCAATCTGATGGATCCATTGGCAAAAGCTGCGTCTAGATTCTTATTTTTGTAGCAATCATGTAAAGTAAAGAAACCCAGTGAGTGGACACTTAATAATGCGTACTAGTGATTAGGCGCACTATTATAGAGTATCAATAAATAGTGCCCAGACACTAGTGTAGATTAATTTCTAGCAGTGTCCAGCCACTGGGTCTTTTACCTTAAACTCTGAAAGATAGCTTAAGTTAATGAAATAACAATGTTAAGCCTTGCTTTATGCGAAGATACACGAATTTAAATTTTCTAATGAGCATTATTTCATGCAATACTGTACAATGTCTTTGTATACGGAACAAATGTGTTATATATAATTATTTTGCTTTACTGAAACGTAAATCTCGTACTCGATCTTGCGGATAAATTATCTTATTCTTTTCAAATCACTGAAAATCACACACACTGTAATGTGAATTTTGATTTAATATTGGTGTATTTTTGTGTTTGTAAATAATATATAACGAAAATAATAATAATAAAACATACTGATAGAAGAAACTAGAATTAATTATTATTTTATGATTTCTATTAAAAAATTCACTCATAATATATAAATTGCGCTTAAGTTCTTTTATTTCCTGCAATGTATGAATCAATGGATTCCTTACATTTCTCTTGAAGTACATGAATACTGAAACAAGTAAGTATAAAACGTTTTGCTTCCTCATAGAGGATCGAATAAGTAGCTTTGTAAAGGTAAAAAACTTTTTTTATTTGATGATATTCTTTTGTTTTATGATAATATATATTTTTGTAATTCAGCTTTTTTACTTTTCTTAAACTTATGTTAATGCCAAAAATTTTTTAAATCTATATATAAGTTACATTTTGAAGGGCTTTAAATTATCTACATTTTAAGTGGTCATACGTTGAGATACCTTACGTCATTCATTTTTTCGTCATTCAAAAATATATTCAATGTACAATTGAAAAATATTTTAAATACTTACAATTTGAAACCTTATTCATTAAAAATTTCAGCGAGGAACCCGGATTAACTAATTTTCTCAGGGGTCTTCAAGGTTGTCCATATCGGCCACTTAGTAATAACTGACAATGGATACATAGACCAATTCGAATTGTTAGTGTTTCAAAAAAATAAGATAAAAGTGTGAAGAAGACGGAAAATAATTCTTAAAACCTCTAGGATACCATTGGATTTTTCGTCAAAATTGTCTTAGAACGGATTACAGATTTTTGATTGCACTTTATTAAGGTGATATAGGGTTACTGCACCAGAATTGTATCCTTTTTCATATTGATTTTTGTTTTTTAATACTTAAACATGATGAATTAAAATAGTCGTAAGACTTCATTTTAAGTCGTATGCCTAAAGTGAAAATTTTCACTTTACACGCAATTCATGTACTTTATACACTGTCAGTGAACTTTACACATTACTTTAGACACGACTTTATTTTAGACATTACTTCAGACACAACCTCTCGCAATTATTCTACGTTCCATCAGGTAAACTAAGCACGGTTTTCGACTTTTAGATACGCACTTTAGACACGACCATTACTTTACATACGATACTACTTTACAAATTTTTCGTCACACTAGTGCAAAAATGGTCGCTTTTTGGACCAACTTTACACACGGACTTTAGGCACAGAATTACAAAAACATCATTTTTTGCTTTTTTAAGTTAGGACATCTCCTAAACCAGATGTATAAGGCAAGGAGGTTCTATCGGTATTACGAAGTCAATTGAGGAACTATAGAAAGAAGCGAAAAAATGTGCTTTCAATATTCATAAATCTTGTTCCTAAAATGATAATTTCATTTAAGAGCACTAATTGACTGATAATTGGATGTATAAATTTCTTAAATTAAAATAATAAAATACATAAAACTTTATTATTCAAAGTAGTTATCAGAGATGAGGTACATAACCTACCCCTTTTCAAACTTCTTTATTAACTATTTGTTTTTTCACTTTAAATGATGAATGAGATCACACTCTTTAAACATGTATGTTTTTTATTTACTTCTTGACAATTTCTGAAAAGATATATCATCAGAACCGGTGATTTTTTCGTATTTCCCATAAAACACGTATAAAAATGCGAATTTTAAACAGTCTTTTTCTCGCAATATTGATCGTCAACTCTATCTAAAACTTCGCCAGGGACTAATGTTTGTTACAAAATACATTATATTTTTTTCCATAATTTTCTGGACGAATTTCCCTAACAATAGTTAAATAACTAGCGTAAAAGTCTAGTCTAGCTTCTAGGTAAGAAAATTGGTCTTTTTTTGTAGACCTGTGATATTAATAAGCAATCTTACAATATGTAAAATCCTTATTCGATCATACTTTTCTGCAGTTATTCTATCTATTAATTTGTGTATGTATAAAGTACAATATTAAGAAAATTAATACACATTTTGAGAAAGCGAATTGCTGGAAAATCCATTAGCAACAGTTTTTTACTACTTTAGGGGTTATAGCTTTATTCCTTTAATATGAGTCTAATATTTTTCAGTGCTCTACTCACTCACAAAGTTTCAAGAAAAATGAAAGCGAATTAACATGAACCTGTTTCTCCTTATTAGATTTAAAATATTTAGAAAAATAATATTCAAGTACTTATACTATATCAATAGAGCAACTCACGCTGCTTATGAAAACTGGCAAGACTCAGTTTAAGAAAAATATAGATGTATATACACTTTATGTATTTGAATTTAGTGTGCAGGTTAAACGCGCAAAAGAAATTATGTAAAAGAAATACAAGTATTTTGTGGAAAAACACAGAACTTTTAATCGTTTGTAGATCGATATCTAAGATAGCTATTATTATTCTCTAGACGCATTTCCTAAAGAGACATATATAGAAAAGAGCCACTTGCGATGTATAATAATAAAATATATAACAAAAATTCTTTGAAATAAACGGGACGTCCCATATTCATTTATTTATTCAAATATCTTCAATTAGAATTAAAGTATTTCAAACTAAATTACTACAAATGTTCAGATGTATTAAATGCTTTTTAATTGGTCATTACTAAATTTTTGTTTATAACAATTTTTGAGCAGCGTGCCAACCTGATAATAAAGAAGTCAAAAAATGCTTTGGAGAAAAGAGAAGCGTGCAATGTACACTTATAAGTGACGGAAATTTTCCCACACGTATAAGCGGCAAAACTGGTTGCCGATCGAAGGACAATCCTGTAAGTACTTCAGCATATCGGCGATTTTTGCGTTTGCGAGGACAGCGTAAAATGTTGTTTGATCCATAGCAGTTACTGTACATAACTAGCTTTACTCTACTGGAAATCTACTGGGACGAGCAGTCATCCTTTTTTCTCTTTTTTTCTCGAGAAATAAATATTTTTGTAGTAAAATCCAATATAATTAAGATCTTTATTTATTTATTTATTTATTTATCATATGTACAAGGGCTATAATAGTGTAATAGTAATAGACCCTTTGCATAAATATCTAATGAACTTTCATAGCAAAATATTATTATCATCTTCGATTTATTACAATTTTAGTACTTTTATCTATATAATCTGTAAATAACATTGCGATAAAACTAAATAACCACTTATACATATTTATAATTGTTATTTAAAAAAAATAATTCTACAAATATGATTATTTAAAAAAACACTAGAGCTGTAAATACTGCAGCAAAAATTTATTAAGGATTTCATTTGCTTTTAGTAACAAAAGTTAACCACACAATTTGATTTCATTCTTCCAAAAGAATAATCCAAGGGATCGAGCAATAATATTTTGCAGACGTCACACGGAGAAACCGGTATACTGCAGTGTCATAACATAAAATCGAAGTTCATTGGCATGAAAATCGCAAAGCAACGCACAACCTTCAACTCGATTTCTAGTAAATTCTCGCTCCCACTATCCCTTAAGACTCTTACAAAGCGAACATTAAAACTTGTTACATGGATTTTTAGTCTCGCTCAAATACAGTATCTATAGAACCTGCTTTTGCTCATCTTCGTTTGTTTTTTCTGTGTATAAGCTATATAAGCCAAAGGCTGAGAATTGTTCCTTCACTTCTTGCCGGTTTAATTCTAGGAAAAAGAGTAAGTGTAATTATTGTATTTTTTATGTAGTTTTTGTAGTTTTTGTTTTTATAGTTTACGGGGATACCAGATATTAAAAATTCGTATTTCTCTGTTTTTCAATCGACTTTTTTGGAGAAATTCCAAACGAACTACGAATTATTTTTTGCCTCAAAAACACGACTCGGAGGTATTTTTACTTTTGCACTTCAATTATTGGAATTCTCTCTTTGACGATTGTTATTTCAGTTTAAATATTCATAAAACAAGTACTTTTGATTTGCCTAAATAAAGTACAAAGTTTCAAAAGAAGTGAGGCTCAGAAGTCATAAGCGATGCGCATTTCACATTTTGATTAAAATTAAAATAATTTTTAAAATTTAGTTTACTTTACGATAAAATACAAATTCTTATTAGTCTAGTTTAGCAAGGATAGTTATGTCTAACCTCGCGTAACAAAGGAACGTTTTGATAAACACAATATCAGTAAATCGGATATGTTCCGGTACTTCTTTATTAAATGCTTTAGGTTTTCGGTTGGTTTGTTGCAGGAAGAACTGGTCAAGATGATTTTCAAGCTGTTTGGCTTCTTGATGATAGCTATACCAATTTCGGTGACTGCCGATAAGATTAAACCCAATCAGGATGAATGTAAGTAAAAAAGTTATTTTTTTTTCATTCATTTTATTCGCGATGAATAAAAATTTTGTAGTTATTATTTGCCAAAAATTAATTATTTCGAATGACGTATTTCATGTTTGAAAGATAGAAAAATATATTTGTACATACGTCCTAAGAAAAACCACAAACAATATACATATACGTGTGATGGACTACTAAAAGTAGTTATTACATTATTTTAGGGCTAATGGATAAGGCGCTCTTCTTTATTGGAAAGGATACTGGACTTTGGCAGGTGATTTTTAATGGCGAATGCAAGAGTGCCAATGATTGTCCCATATCAATTGAGAGAAAATCGCCAAAAGCTGAAAGAGCCATCGCTGTGGACTACGATTACGGAAGGAATCTTCTTTTCTGGTCCACTTGGACTGGTGAAATTTACTCTTGCCCATTGAGAAAACGCTTTGTAAAGGTTTGTAAATTATTCTACAAAACTTCTAAATATGTTTAAATAACAAAAAGAATTTAATTAAAACCATCATTTATAGAACTTTATAATAGATATATATTCGATTTTGTAGATGATAAAGTTTATTAATAGACAATATTTTATATTATCTATTAATAATATAATTATTAATATAATATTAATAATATAACACATGCTATTTAACATAATTTTCCTCAACTACCAAAGTAACCACAAATAATTTCGAAAAATAAATTAAATTTAATGCTATAAACAGAATCTGAAATACATTCATGTACTTTGTATACGTTTTTGGTTTTAACTAAAATTAAAAGACATTTAAGAATCATTATAATTTTAATTATAATTATTAAATTTTGTTTTTTATTGTTTTTTTACTAATATAAATTTATTTTTTCAATAAATTATAAATATATTTATATATGTTTGAACATAAAGGAGGAGGACGTCAAGCTAATCTATTCGAACAAAGAATGGACTCCAGCAGCACTCGGTGTGGACGTTACAAATGATCTTCTCTATATCATAGACAGTAATGCGAACTCTTTGTACGTGATGACATACGATGGTAAATATGGTATGAGCTTGCTAAGAAATTTTAGCCCGGTACTGTCCCGCAATTACAAGCCACACAACATCGAAATCGATCCTTACGGTGGTTCTATGTTCATCATCAGCAACGACAATCCTGATAATCGCGTTAGTATTTAATGAATATTTTTACTAATCTATAAAAACATATTTTTCAAAGAAAGAAGAAAGTTAAAAAAAATTAATTTTCATTTTACTTCTCCATATTTCACGATTAATAAAGTCTTGGAATAATTTCATTTTCAATTCCGTCAGATTTATCGATTGGATATGGACGCATCGAGTTATAGATTAATCGATCCAGATTCAATTACACCATTGAATGAAATAGGAGGAATGACTATTGACCGTTACAATAAGCGAGTACTTTTGGCGATCCCTAAAGGTAAATCGATTATTTCGCTGGATTTTAATGGAACAAGTGAGAGTGAAATCTTCAAACCCAAATTCAATTGTGTCTCCAGTATGAGCCTCACCTCGGATTACCTGTATATGGTAGACTTGAAAGAATGTAAGTTCAGTTCAAAATTCATTTAGCAAATTCAATCAATTTTACACAATGTATAGTCAAAGAATAAATAGTATATTACACACCTAGGCAGGAAAAGTAAGAATGGCAAATATGCGATCTGATGTATTCTTTTTTACTTCCCGTGGTGTGTATACTATTTTTCTGCCTAGCTTGGCCGAAATTACCACTGTCTCAAGCCGGCCTAGGCTGGGAAGGTAGTACTTTCGGGCCGCTAGGCAGAAAATATTTTTTTCTGTTCTTTATCTTATATTTTTAGCTAAATAAGTAAAGTAATATAGTAGCTGAATTTGGGCTCAGAAAGCATAAATTAAAAAAATCTTATACTATACTTTTATAAAATAAAAGTAGAGAGCAAAAATAGAAGCAAATAATTTGAAAATTTTACTAGATTTTGACCAAAAACTTTAACTGCTGAGTTTAAGGCAGATCCGTAACCCAAAGGGTGCAATTCTTTTGCTAGTTAAAATTCATTCTCGAAGGTTAAGTTAGTCATAGTTTAATCGGTTCACAATTTAAATTCCAATGAAATTAATGCCCGAATAAATCATTTTTATTTCTCCTATAACCTGTAGCAAAGACCCTGTGGGACTCGTATCTTAATCATAGAATCGACTTGAAGTCTTCGTCCTTGAACCGCTGCAAATTTATGAACAACAAGTGCGTGGAACCACCCTTCGAGATTCTAAAAAGAGATATCGTGGACTCCATAACTCAAGTCAAGGCTGTAGATCCTGGCCTGCCGAGATTATTACCCAAGAAATGGCGGAATCCCTGCTTGAGTCGTGAAGGTAATAACTGCGAGCAGATTTGCATCAATAAGCAGAACCTGCTGATGCCAGATAAGCAGTTCATCTGCCGTTGTAAGACTGGCTACCGATTAGCTGAGAATGGACGCAATTGTGAGAAGCTGGACGAGTATCTGATCTATGAGAACGACAACTTTGTGGCTGGAATTGACTTCGAGGCTTCCGAGCCTGGACTCATGTTGCCCCGATACGAGACCTTCAAACCATTCGAAATTCCGATGAAACATGGAGCTGGAGACCTTTATGGATTCGATTTTGATTCGATGAGAAAGTGAGTACCGATTTAGGTTATAACTATAGGATTAGGTTATCAACTATACAATTTACTTACAATTTACTGTTGAATATAAATAATTAGAAGTTAGTGATCAGTAGTATATTATTAGTGATCAGAATACTGCCAGTGATCAGAAAATAATCGGTACGCAAATTCATTTTGTAACAATAAATTTTTCTAATGTTTCAAATTATCGACTATCATATGTATAAAATGTATTTTCGGATAGGTATTTACAGTAGATCCTCGCATAACTTATAATCATCCTCTGTACCAATTTGATATGGGGTAATTTTTCTTTGAAGCTTTGAATATTATATAGGTATTACAAATTAAATAAGCTAAGTGAGCCTCTGAAAAATATTTTAATGCGATCCAATAAAAACATATCTTTTTACGATGTAAAATCAGAAATAAAGTATGTAGTCAGAGGGTTAATAAATATACTAAAATATCATCCTATCTATATTCCGATATATAAAGATCTATATTCAAACGTGATACTTCAGGAACTTTTACTTCACTGACGTGAACTCGATTATGACACGCAACATGGACAGACAGCGAATTTGGACAATATTACATGATCCGCTGAAGAACTTCGGTTTGCTTGCTTTGGAAGATAATGCCAACATCCTGTACTATGTAGAAGTGGAGAGGAATAGAACCGATAATCGGCAGATCTACTCAATCTGCGTAACAACGATACCTGAGGAGCCGGTTGAGACTTTTGAAGGCAAAGCTAAACGTACCGCCATCAAAGTGCTCCAGAGTGATGTCGGAAGGGTTCTCTCGTTAATCGTCCATGCGCCTTACGTATTTTATACTGCTTATAATAAAAAGACCCAGAAATTCGAAGCTATACGCATGTATCTCGATGGCTCTAATCGCGAGGTCATGAACAGTCTGGGTGAGTACCATTTGTCACGTAACTTTATTGATAGAAGCACTGGGAGTAATTTAGGAAGCAGTGAGATTAGTACGCGATTATAAAAATAAAAACAGTGAAACAAGATATATAAGCTTAACCGTTGTTAACAATCATTAAGAACAGGATGAAAGTATTCCTAAATTATACGTTTAAGTGGGTAATTTTAGGTATTTAGGATAAAAAGGGTAAAATGAAAGAAAAATTTTAATAAGTAACTCAAAAATTTTCATTGTCTTTTGAAGACTTTTCATTGCATTCGTATAATAATAACAGACGTTTTAAGGCTTTGTAAACAAACTGAAAGTTTTACACTTTTTATAAAATAATTGCGGTGAATTAATTATAAACCTAACTTTAAAGAAACTATTAACAGAATTAGTATTAATTCTTTCTAATACTATGAATAAAGGCCCGGTATCGATGTTAACCATGGACTACAAAGATGAGAAGCTGTATTACATTGACGAAAAATTAGCAATTCGTCGGGTAAACTTGGACTGCAGCCACATGGAGAAGGTTGTAAATTTATGGGACGAAAACAGTGCACCAACTTGTTTTATCAATGGTTTTACCGTGTATGATCAATGGATTTACGTCAAAGACAGAAATGAAATCAGGTAATAGTACACTTGACTACGCAAATACGATACAAATACACGAAGTAAGTGATTCACACACGAGTGCAGTATTTCTCCCGAGTGAACAAATTACTTTTTTAAGTAGCAAAAGACTCGCTATACTAATACCTTCTAAAAATCTATAGAGCACTTTTCTGGGCTATAAAACCATTTCAATTAGTTGACTAGACTAAATTTGTAATAACAGTTGGATAAAAACTCACTAAAATTTACTTAACGGTAAGGTAATTTAGCAATTGTTCATTGAAGATTCTTCTTCTTATCTCACAATCACTTGCACTTGAATCTAAATTATACGAAAATTCTCTTAGCATTTAATTACATGTACATATAAATATTTGCTAAGCAAAAACTTTAATTTCTAAGAAAAAAGATTTGAAATCAATATTGAATGTACTTTATTTTTCAACGTATACCGTTCATTGTCTATAGTTTAAAAACATCTTTCTCTGCTTTCAGGCGCATAAAGAAGAACGGCAAAGATCCAAAATGGATGGCCTTTGATCCGTATCCTTTCAATTACGACATGAAAACACAGCTTTTGACCAAGACTCTAAAGATTGTACCAGAAGGTCCTTGTCGAGAGGGGACTAGCTGTCAGCACTTGTGCTTCAACATGCCAGATATGCGCAACAAGAGTAACTTGATACCCATATGCGCCTGCGACGATAACTACATCCTAGAAGAGAACAAAAAATCTTGTACTAGATAGAGATGTAGAAAATTTAGCCACGTAAAAAGCAGGATTTTTAGAGCTATGATTCACGCTATTTGATCTAAAACAGACTTATCTAATTATATACGTTAAAAAGTCATATTATGTCATTGGTACAAATGTCAGTACAAAGTACTTGTATCGTACTTGTATGGATAATTCAACATGAGATTTAGTTCAAATGAAAATTCGTAAAATAAAGGATCTTTTTTTATGCAATAACTGTAATGTGGAGATTCATCAACTCATATTTCTTTAATCCATTTACTATTATTAATTCTGAAGTATAATTATATGTATGAGGTATTCTTTCTCAACCGGTCACCCCGACCTCTCCAGGGTTGGTTTTACTTTTAGGGGTCCTAATTTAGAGCCTACTACTCTCTAAACTGAGAAGATGAAAATATGAAGCTAGAAAGTGTAAGTTTGCATGTTTACTCTTTTATAAAAGTTGTTATTAAATCAACGCGGATTTTTGATAACATTGTTACCACCACAAAGTTTTCATTACAAAATCTTTCTATGAAATGCAACATTTTTTGCGTAGATGAAATAAGAACTTGCCTGGCGCCCAGTCGAAATACAACCTTCTTTAGCGCACAAATGAAATAGAACCTTACTTCACGTGCGATCGAAATACAATCTTACAGAAATTAAAAAACATTCACCTTCAGGAAATAAATATCCTGCGCACCCATACTTTCAGTAATATTAAATACTAAAGTATTTTTTTTTATTTTATTTTCCGCCATCTTTAAGGACCTTCTTTCGTGTAAAGGTACGACGGAAGTAAATGTGCAAATCCGCATCACCACATACGAAAGAACGAAAGTTGATAGTCTTGGGAGCAATATTGCTTCGTATGTTCGAAAGTCACATCCATTTAAGACCTTCTTTCATGTTTTAAATGATTGTCTAACATTCCATAATTCCCATTCGACCAATGATCCTAATTTAGGATAAGATATTATGATTTAGAAAATTGTATATCTTTTTATACACATTATTAACCTATTAACGACCAAGACCCCGAATTTTCAACATCTTTTTCAAGGCTTTTTTTCGACTAAAAAAAAGGTTTGAAAAAATTTGAAAAAGATCATATCCGACGTATTTTGAACTGTTCTTTCGAATGGTCATACCGATTTTTTG
>UELV01096462.1:0-20795 GCA_900490015.1 Megastigmus stigmatizans | reverse complement strand
AGTATAAACTGGAGTTCAAGTATAAACTAGCATTTAAGTCTAGCAAAGTATAAACTAATATAAATTCTTGCAAATATTATATTACTAGATTACTAGAAAAACTAGATTTTAATAGATTTATATCTCAGATTTCCAAAAATATTTATTATAAGTTATTATAAGTTATCGTGTAAAATTAAAAGATATTTACTCTCAAAGCAGGTAAAATCTTGTTTTCACGGGTTAATTTAGGAAGCGATAGAAATGAACAGAAAAAATTATTTTCAAAAATGTTTTATTTTAATAAAATAATAAAGAATAGGATATTAAAATTAAATAAAAATTAAAGAAAAAATTTTTTATATTCTTTTAATACGCTTATTTAAGTGTTTAAAGCAATTTTTCGTTTAATCTCTCTACTGACTAGAGAGTACCCATAGAGCTACCTTAATAGTTGAATTAATTTACTCTGCTACACTTACAATGTTGAATATTAAGAAATGTATTATTCTTGACGATATATTGAGCTTTTTGAAAAAAAAAACTGACATGGTCGAGATTCGAACCCGAGCCCTGCAAAAAACTGAAATAGTAGAGGAACAACGCCTTAATCCACGCGACCAATCATGATCATTAGCCTTTTCTTACTTGAAACTGGTACCCGTTTATCGACCCCACAGACTCAAAATTAGTTCAAATATATTTTATAAGGCATGGAAATCAGTATACCTATAATCAGGTTATAAACACTATAGACGTACATATATATATATATATATATGTATATTACCTGCTCGTTAAACGTTAGTTATATAGTATCATCAATTATATAATTTTGTTTAGTGCTGATTAATATAAATAATAAAAAAAACGTGATATATTGTAATTTGTCATTATAATTTGTCTTAGGTTATTTGGAAACTTGTTAAAAAATATTAGTAAAAAGAATCTGTATACAATTTGTTAAATAATAATTTCTTTTCCTTAAACATTTATTTTTTACTGCTATAATTATTTTTACAATACGCGGTTTTAATTAGTTTAATTGCTAAAAATTAAACTAATCATATATATCATATCCATTAATATTTAATAACAGATATAAGTGTATATTATCGCCAATAATTTTTACTAAAATATAAATATAAATTTAAATAAATACTGGACATACATTTTCCCTTCTCACATTTTTCAACTGTAGACCACAACACAACACTCTTTATTTAATTTTACTTATTTTGAATTAAGACTGTTGGACAAAAAAAGTTAAAGCTGCTTCTCTACTACCTTCATGTTCGGTACTGCTCCTCGCAGCAGGTAGGGCTGCCAACCTTCGCGCTCCGAGCCCATGAACTATGCCGTAGCCGAATTCGGCTACTTTTATCATCATTGGCCCATGAGCCTAAGTATTCAGGAAAATTGTCCACTAATCCCCTCGGTCTCATTGATTTAAACGGATTCCGTCGGAAAGGTTTCGCCTCACATGAGCATAGGTTTCACACTGTAGAGTCGGATAATATCAGGATTGCCAAGGCTCGAATAAGCCATGTCTGATCCCATCATGTATCACCCAATCACTTGTGATTTGTGAATAACCCAGGCTCTAAGCACCCTTGCACGCTAAAAAGAATAACAACTAACGCTGCTAGTATATCTGTATACACGAGAAATAAGGGAGAATAAGATTTTATTCCTCGTATATATAGATGTACTAACAATGTTAGTTCTTATTCCTTATTCATTATTCTTTTAGAGTTCGTGAGCCCGTAATTAACTCGTATGCCAACCGTTTACAAGAGCCGAAGGTTTTCTTACTGTGCACGAGACTAGTTCATGCAGCATTCCTACAATGTAGGAGCAGTGGAAGTTCAGAGTTCCCAAACAGTATAAGAGCGTGTACAGGGCCCTAATAACTTATGCAGGCCATGTGCAACTAAAATACAAAATTTTGTTTGCCAAAAATCAAACTTGCTACTTAATTTCAATTTAAATATCCAATAAAATTGAAATTAGGTTTTATCATTTCCAATTGCCTCTAAGGATTTATCTCAAAATACCTATCAGTCATTTATTTTCAAGCATTAAAAAATATTTACATAATGTGCAAACTTCCTGGAGTGAAAAGTTTCACTTGACGATCAGATAACTTAAACAAATAAATCATTTCTTCTGACCATTTGAATCTTATTCTTTCGCTTTGTGATTTCCAACAAACAGTCATTTTACCAGAAACATTTTTAGAATAACCCGTTTCTAATGGCTGTACATTGATGACGAGTTCAGCAGAATGTCGCAATCCAAGTGCTATTAAATTTGGCTGACATAATTCTGAACTAGCTTTATAAACATGACTAGTAATACAAAGTGTAAGTTTTGGTTGTTCATTAATGAATGACTTTAAATATCTAATGAAAAGCCAAACATCTTGAGTGTTCAATCCCAAATCAAACAAGTGGCTTAGATCATCTATTATTATGAACATTTTTTGTAAAGCTGGTGCTTTTTTCACTGACATACACTCATCTTTAATAATTTGAACCAATTGCTTCACCAAATTATTGTTTTTGTTCATCACATCAAATTGTGGCAGCTGTTCATTATCACATTGGGCAGTGTTTTCTCTATGAATAATCTTGGATAAAGTTTTAAGAGGCTCAATTACTTTAACAGTTGAGTTATGGGCCTTCTTGAGATCATAACCAAGCTTCATTCCAACATTGTGAAAATGTCCAAAAGTGTTGTGAAATAGAACAAAGCATGTAATATTATTATTTTCTTGACAGTGAGACGCGATTGCATGGAGAATGAAATTGGCATCAGCATTGTGATGTTCTTCTATAAATATTGTATATCCACTGGTATCAACTTTATCGATCCCAATACCCTCTCTGACTTCTTCCATTTTTTCTACCTGTTATAAAAACAATATAATTTTTTAAGTATGTGAGATATGCTTTGCTGTGATATATTATTTTAATCTTACCCTTATATAATATTTATATCTTTTCTTTTTAAAATTCTTGTATAGGTTGAACTACGAACATCACTGACAACAAGCAAAATAAATAACCACTTTTTAGCTAAAAAATAAAATGTGTTTCTATCATTATAAATTACAAGATTCTGACAAACACATGTGTAATTTGACAAAGAGTAAGTACTTATATATACACGAAAATACAATACCTGTAATCTGTTGCTATATCAACGTGAGAACAAATTGGACAAAAATAGCTATTAACCAATAGATTCTGTTTACTTAGGTACTTAATATTTTATTGAAAAAATATGTATTTTCGATCAATTCGATCAAATAATCTAATTAAAATCTTTAACCGTGCACTCCGTACCTTTCGTACTTTTGGCCATTTCCATCTCTGTTTAATTCAAGATTCATATCCTTTGTCTTGGTCGCGCCATAGAAATTCGATACATTCGCAGCAGTCATAGAGTGCATTGTAGACTAATGACTATCCCTTACCACTATCAGCAGGGCAGGGTCCAGGAATCAGGATTGAGGATGCCGCCAAGTTTGCGCCTGCGCTTCAAAAGATTGTTGCTGCTGACGCTCGCCAGTCGCCGCTTCCTTTCGAATCACGATTCGTGGACGCGACTGTAACAAAACTTTGAGGTTTGCTAACCTCATTTTTTTCCATCGACAAGTGTCTTTGGTTTTTACGAAAAGACGATAAATATTGTGTCGCGGCAAACATGGCCAAATTCGATTTGACATCCCGTATTGGCCAATATCTTGACCGGCACTTGGTTCTTCCTCATCTCGAGTTTCTCGGTGCCAAACAAGTAAGCTCTATGACATCTGCTTCAATCCATGTGACTGAATCTTACATTTCATTAATGCATATTATTACTTTCGATTTTCACATTTTATATACATACTATTTTATTTAAACGACATTAATTTTTTTCTTAAGTATAAACGTTTGACTAGCTTCTTAAACATTTTTCAGATTTTTGATGAAAATGAATTACTTCAAGCTAAGCTTGACACCCTTAGTACAACTAACATGATTGATTATGTGATCGATGTGAAACAACAGTTATACCCAAACATCAATGTGCAAGAGGTTAGTGTTAAAAGTAATTAATAGAAATAAATTATAATATAGTCCCTAATATGGCAATATTATTTACAAACAAACTACATTTGCTTTACGATTTATAAAACAGGAACTGAGGCACCGAAGACAGGAGATTTTACAGGAATTGATGCGTTTGCAAGAAAATGCCAATATTGTAAATAAATTAATCACAGACGATGCAGTTATGAAGAAAATGGAAAGCATGCGTGACCCCAAAGCCTTGATCAAGTTTCTTGCCGAAGAAGCTGATGTAAGTGGCATATAATCATCTTTCATTAAATTATGAATTATATTGTTAATATCAAATTCTCTATTTACAGTTTCGAATAGAAATGATGGATGATGTTGTAAAGTTAGCAAAATACAGATACGAATGTGGTAATTATCAAGTTGCAAGTTCACATTTGTACTTTTATATGCTAGTGATGCCAAGTACAGACAAGGTCAGAAATCATTTATATATTTATTGTAAAAAAAAAAACTATTCCAAACTAAAGCTATTTTTTTCTATTAGAATTATTCAAATGTATTGTGGGGAAAGTTGGCATCAGAAATTCTTACCCAAGAATGGGAAACAGCACTTGATGATATCGGTAAAGTTCGAGAATATATTGATAGTAATGTTGGAGCAACAAATTCAATACAAGTGCTACAACAAAGAACTTGGCTCATTCACTGGAGTCTTTTTGTGTTCTTTAACCATATTAAGGGTAGAGACATGATCATTGATATGTTTCTTTACAGGCCACAGTATGTATAATATTCATTAATCACATTTTTTAATAATCTTTAATCAAAAAGTCTTTCTAAATTACCACTTATAAAAATAAGAAAACCAAGTTTTTTTTTTCAGTTTTTTATAATATATTTTAGTATTGTTGTTTCTTATGTTTTCTTGTGCTTTCTTACTCTTCTTTTAAATATATTAAAATATACGAGGACATATAAAACTGTTAAAAGTCTAGTAGAATGCTAGATTTTCTTGAAGTAAATTAAATATAAAACTCATAAGATTTTTTAAAATAATAAAACATGAAATAAATAATAATAATATAAACTTTTCAGTTATTTAAATGCCATTCAAACAATGTGCCCACATATTCTTCGCTACTTAGCTGCTGCAGTTATTGTGAATCGGGGAAAAAGGCAGGCACTGAAGGATCTTGTTAAGGTCATCCAACAAGAATCATATACCTACAGAGATCCGATCACTGAATTTCTGGAGCATCTATATGTTAACTTTGACTTTGATGGAGCCCGGCAAAAACTACAGGAATGCCAAACCGTATTATGTTACGATTTCTTCCTTATTGCCCTACTCAACGAATTTGTTGAAAATGCAAGATTAATGATTTTTGAGACCTTCTGTAGGATTCATCAATGTATCAGTATTCAGTGAGTTGTAAAATTTATTTTATTTTTATCATTTTAAGCAATAAATATGAATTTTATGACATTGTTTTAAAAATAGAATGCTTGCTGAAAAATTGAACATGGAAGTAGATTTAGCAGAGTGCTGGATTGTAAATCTTATTCGTAATGCAAGACTTGATGCTAAGATAGACAGTAAGTTAGGTCATGTAATTATGGGAGGACAACCTGCATCACCATATCAACAACTTGTTGAGAAAATTGAAACTTTAAGTGTCCGAAGTGAAGCATTAGAAAGTCTAATTGAGCGAAAACTCAAGGCCAAAAACCAAGATCCAATAAGTATTGTATGGAATTAGCAAAGGTAGATCATCATTCTTATGAAATATACAGAATCAATATATTTTATTATGCATAAAAACTTTGTTTATTTATTTAATGTATTTCAGACTAAAAGGCATAGCAACTGAGAATTTTTCAATAAAAAAATACCGGTGTTGAAGATGAAGAAAAACTAAATTGTTTTTATACATAACATAAAACCTACTGAATTTTAAGAATTTGTTTTTTATTTAGTACAATTCTGGTAAATAAACATTCTAAAGCCACTTTTTCAGTGGAATGAATAGAGATAAAAAGATTTGTAAAGAAACTTGATTTTTTCGTGTATTCAATATAAAAATCTATTTATTGATAAATAATTACACAATTTTTTCTCATGGTATCAATGTAATAATGTAAGATAATGTGAAATATTACTATGCAATACTGGTAATTAATATTTTTATTATTTTCAAAGATAATACATAAAAGAGATTTCATCTTTCAACCACTCTTGTTCTAAATACATCAATTTTTTAAGTATTTCTACAGTTTATGTGCTCAAAAATATAAATTTTCACTGTACTTGTCGATTACTTTTTCTTTACTAATAGTAAGATCTATATGGAGTTCTGCCGTTCAAAAGTAAAATTTTTAAATCATGTTATGAAAATTTCAAGCAATTTTACTTTTCATCATTATACAAAATTTATGTAAAAGATTCTGTACTTATAAAATGTACTACTTTTTATTAGTGTTAGTTTCTACGTGTTTGATCTAAATTCCTGTTTTGAAAAATGTAAAAAAATAATACTAGATTAATTAAAATATTTCCAAGTATAAAACGAAATGAGTGAAATATAAATGTAATTTACCGATCAACTGGTTGATACTTCCATTCGGTGGCTTTTAAATATTCTAATTCCTTTCTCAAATTTTGTACTCTTTTCAAGTGCAGTTCTTGATTTGTACGCTTTTGATGTTTCTGCACTTGAACATCAGATTTAATATGAAATATAAATTTATTCGTATTGGATGGTTCTGAGCTTTCTGAATCTTGTAATCTTTGTCCAGGTGTGGATCCTATATTTGCTGATGATAGGCCAGAATTGTTCATATTTTCACTTGTTTTTCGTTTTCTATAAATAAAATAGCTGTCAGTTTTTTTTTAAATTTGAAGGGTCTAAATTTTCAGTTTTAGTTTTTCAATGCTTATGTTTGTCCAAAAATTACACAATGTACTCAAATTATAATTTATTAGATTGGAAAGGAAAATGTTTTCACATATTTCATTACTAAAATGAAAATATAACAAAAAAATATGGATTTATTCAGAGAAAGACTAAAATATAAAGTTATGAGGAAAAACGTTGAAATGATTGAATAAAAGTAAGCAATAATCATGATTAATTAAAAAAATACATAAAATTTGTTATAAAATCAGGAATAATTGATTTTTTTTTTAAGAACAAGAAACCTAACCTCTTCATAGTAAAACAGTGACGCGGACTTGTAAATAATGAAAATTAAAATACACAACCATTCGAGTAACGTATTATCAATAACCTGATAAAGAAGTAGGAATAAATAAATCAGCTGCTCCGACGATAGCATACACTCGGTATCAGTATGAAAAAGTCTGGCAAAAAGCAGTCAAAGCCTAAACAAGAAGCGATACCCTTGCAGCCTTACGGGTTCTGCTGTGTCCCTCGAAACTCGGAGCGGTCGCTTGCTGAGCGACAGCCCGATGCTGATCCCAAATTAAGAGATGTTTTCCTTGACGCTGGGGGTCCAAATTTCCGAATTCGTATCGAAGAACACGACCATGCATCTACGTTACCACCGAAACGACCTACAAGAATGAAAACATGACTACAAGAATTTATTCTAAATTAAAATTTTAAATTAACAAACAATATACTTGAATTAAAATAAAATGGCAACATTTTGAATTTTATATATTTTAAACATAAATATTTATAGAATTAAATTAGAACTACACAGAAATGTGTTCAAAAATTAAAAATGTGCCTGGAGTTTGAGGACTATAAGGAATAAGCGGTAATGTATACAATAAAAGTATAAGAAATAATTACATCTTCAATAGTTTTGTATCAAACTTTATTAAGAAAAATTAGATTTGCGCAATATACAAAGTCTTTTTAGTCTCAAGATATCAAATCTTTTCTACTAAGTAAGATAATAACACAAGGTTGTTTAATTTAAATAAATCATTTTAATTAAAGTATCAGCACGCTAAATAAGTTTAAATTTGAATATCATACTTTTTAAGTATTTTATTTAAAATTTTACTTAATTTTAAAGATTCATTTATAAGTTTAATCAAATATGACATACCAATTTCATTTACTTACATTATTGTATTTGATAAAACTTTCCAATGTCATAATTTGTTTATTCTTTTCACTTGAATTATAATTTATTGTAACCGTTTCATTTATACAGGACTGTAACATTTTTTTAGAAGAATCTATTAGTTTTGAATATTCACCACTTTTAAACTATCATAGCAAGAAAAAAAATTAAAACAAACTATTACTTTTTAATAATACATCATAAATAAGAATTTATATTTACTTTTTTTAAAGAAAATATAAAGTAACAATATTATACAAAAACTTTTTCATAAGCTGCCGAATTATAATCTAAGGTAACACGTAAAATCAATCACGTTTTTGAAAAAATAAACGAACTAACATATATCAGAAATTTTGAAAACAAAATCGTAATAATAAAGTTTAAATTATAAAAAAAAAACGTAATTTCAAATAAACTTTCTCCAAATTAATTTTGCAGATTTATATCTGTACAATCAAGGGAATTTTTAAGTAAAAAAATTACGCTGCAGTTTCGCCTCCGACACTTTTTCCAGTTTTAGTCTTTGGTAAACCACTTTGTGATTATCATTATACAATTGATTTTCTAAAAGCTATGGCCGGGGATGTATTTTACACAATTATAATTCTATACGTTGCATGCTCTTATTACATAAGTAGAATAAACATATAAAGGTTTTTTTTTATATTTTGTTCTTTTTTTGCAGTTCTACGTATGTTAAACATCTTTTCGACAAATATTAGTAAAGTGTATACTAGTGTAAAGAAAAAAATGTATGTAAAAGATACCCCCATTCTCGAATTCTATATTATGAAGTTAGAAGAACAGAATTGAATAAACGTCAAACAGTCTATAATTAACAATTTCAATATTAGCAACAAATTGTTCCTTGCAGCAGCTGGTTATTTCTTTTATTTACGAGTTATGTATTCTAATATCTGAGCAGCAATTCCAGATAATACTTGTATACTTGGAGACAAGTACAAAAAGAAAAAAAATATTTCGTTTTAAATTGAAAAAAAATATACAATAAATAAGTATAATTTATTCACTCTTAAGATCCTGGAATGTCCTATTTCGTTTGTTCGTCTTTGTTTGGATCGCAGTTTAGCGACATTCGAGCATTAACAGAACCCGCTAAAAGTTTTTCGGATCGTGCAGTCTTTGGTGTTGTAGGCCTATTCAACTCTACGGGTAATTCTCCTTTTGATATACAACTAGGCACGATCCTATCGTCATGGCTTTTTTCTAAAGGAGCAGCGTTTGACACTCTAGATTCTGAAATTTCAGAGTTTGTGGGTTGTGCTATTTTATATTGTCGATTAATGAACTCCTCAATACTTTCACTTGATATTTGCCTTTCAAGTAGTACGCCCTTATTAATACCTCCAGGAACGATTTTCTCTTCAGGAGACGAAGAACGAGGAATTGGATTAAATTTGATAATCTCGTCGACGGAAATACCACGGGAAACAGATCCCGGCACTATCTTCTCTTCTTGATCGGGTGACTTTCTGTGCTCGTCAGTCGAATTTTCATCAGACGTTATATCATTTTCATTAATATTATCAGCCTTGATTTGTTCCTTGATTAATTCGGTAATCGCAGTCTCTTGCCTTCCGATATCTTTACTAACACACAGCCTTGTAACATCAAGAATTTCTACAGTTTTCGAAAATTCTTCTACAACCGTACTTACGATATTACAGCCTGTCGTAGTTTCATTATCTGTAGGATGATGATCTAATTCAGATTGTATGGCACTGTCGCCGGTTGAATTCTTGTCCTTTAAGTCTCCAGCATTCTGTCCAGAGATATCGGTGCTAGAGTCTTTGCAGTTTTGTAGTGTTACCTTGCCACTTAGTAGCATTTCGGTGACGTCGCGATCATCTAACAATAGCGACAATAGCATGGACTGGTCGGAATCCGACTGTACGCTATTGTTCAGCACCTCAAATTGAAATTCAGCAGCTCCACCGGCTATCAAATCAATAAACGCTTCGCACGCACTTTTAGGCCAACTTTCAAGGCCCTCAGGCATATTCAAAGAGCAGCGCGTCGATAGCGGGGGAATTTGCACGAGGTCTTCCGGCAGTTCGCGCAATGCTGATTCTGACTCGGCTATCGCCGAATTGCCGTAGTCTATATACAAAACTTCTGTACCCCTTTCGCCATGAGACAAAACCTTAGATCTGTACCACTGACAGTCTTCTTCGAACAGAGTAGCTATGATTTTACCTTCCTTGATCTCCGCTACAGAACCGAAAGCTTCTGCGTCCAGCAGCTTTTCCATGACATTATCAAGTTCGGGAAAATTACTCTTCTTCTGTATCCAGAATTCTGATGGTGAATTTACATAACTAACCGAACAGACATTGGCTTCGGGTGAATTTTCCTCGCCTATTGGAGAAGGTCTTTCTTTTATAGTAATGTCTTTGGCGTCCTCAACGACAATACCTTCATCCTCCGGATGAGTGGCTTTCGTGCACAACTCCAGAAGTTTCATAGCTGCATCCTTCGTATCAATGGTCAACCTAACAAGACACGTCTCAGCCACTTCAATCACATCGAGGAGGAAGATTGTGGCACCGTTACCTGACATTTTGGTAAACTCCTCGTTGATGCCTGGCGGCCAGTGATCGACTCCGTCGGGTTTAGCCAGACAGCACTTTCTTGAGAGAGGAGGTATATTTATTAGATCTTCTGGAATCGTCCTGAGATCTTGCGTCACAGCGGCATTACCGTAATCTATGTAGCGAACCTTCGTCCCCTCTTCGTTGTGCGACAGAATAGTTGCTCTGTAGTACTGCTGGTCATCCGGGAACTGAGCGATGCAGAGTAGCCCTTCTTTTATCTCATTTATAGGTGAGAATATCGAGGCCATCACGAGTCTATCTTCAATCTTTTCCAAATCATTAACCCACTTGTCTTCCTGCACCCAGAACTGATCGATTGAAATGATGTTACTGATAAAAGCAGCTCGTGGATCTAACTGGACTTCCTCGACAAGTTCTTCCTCCAATTCTTCGGAGCTCTGAATGTAGGCGGCAAGATTCTCATCGACTAGTAGTTTGCAAAGACTCTGATCATTCAGGAACAAATCAATGCGCATCGGTGCTTTGTCGGCAATAATGAGGGTTTGCAATGTTTTACCTGCAATGAGACTAGAAATTCTACTGCAGGCTTCTGGAGTCCATTCGTCGCCATTTGCCGGGACGATATCCAGTTTGCACTGTGTCGCATATTTATTAATGGTCTTCCATTTTTCCGGTAACTGTTTTAATGAATTCTCGTTGTTGTTGATGACGTCTGTGTTGCCGCAATCGATGAAGCGGACCGTCGTTATATCGTCATCCGCATCGATAACCTCGGCTCTGTACCACTGAGAGTCGAAGGAACACATGGCCAGACAAAGCGACTTCTCCTCGAAAATACCTTGGCTGTCGAGATTCGACGATAAATCCTGAAGCTGTCTCTGCAGCTCCGCTATCGCATGTAGTTCTTCTTTTCGTTGTAGCCACAACTGATTTGGATCGTCTACATGCGAAACAACCACATCGTATTTTTCACCGACTGCCATCTCCGGTAATTCGACGTGCTCAAACTGTGTTATGGTCGTCTCTTTGATGACCTCCATAGATGACAATTTCTCGCTCAATTTCTCGCCCTCGTAACACAATTCAACGATCCATTTTCTATTAACATTGTAAAATGTGGCTGTGAAAACTTTTTCCGCGAAAAGTGGCTTCAAGATGTCAATTTGAGCTTCATTGCTGCCAGCTAAACTTGCTGTTAAGGACACTTCGATTCCCAGCTGATGAGGTAAGTAGAATTGAGGTTCTAGCTTTCGTAAATTCTTCAAGGGGATAACTTCGATGTTTCCGTAGTCAAAAAGTACCACTTTGACCTCTGAGTCTCTTATTTCTGTTACTTCAACTCTATACCAATTTCCATCATCACTGAGACCTACATAAAGTTCATTCTCTTCAGGAACTGCACATTCTTCAGTGTTCGAGTAGTAATCATAAAGTGCCTTAAGAAATTGCCCTTCAATCGCAGAATCTGAGGTCCGTTGCAACCATACGCTGTTGGAACTGTTGATCCATGTTACATTAACATCATGCGTCGAACTCAGAATTTGCATGCTACAGACTGGATGTATTTTCTCAGTGTTTTGAGTGTCTACCACTTTAATCTTGTTACCGTTGGTATCAAATAGTCGTACTACAAGCCTGATAATTCAATAACAAGTATATATTAAATTAGATTATTATAAATTTCGACTAAACTTATTATACTTAGTAGTTTTCAATAAAATTTGTATTTAATGACATTTTATTAAAACTCTATTTTATAAAAAGTGGAGTATTGATAATTCGTACCTGTTACATTCGACTTTTTCAACGAAGATTTTGACATTCTTTCCAGTCGTAAGTTTTTTCAGGGTATCATCAGCTTTTGACGATAATGGTACATCAAAAAGACTACATTCAATTGCTTGATTTTGCATCACTGCTAGCTGTCCAGGTAATCCCAACATCTAAAGAATACAACATATTAACATTAAAACATGCTTCAATGAATTATAAATTTTTCAAATTTGGATAAATTTATTTTCATAAAGTTAATCGCTTTGGAATTTACTTAAAAATTTATATTGTAATTATTAAAATTAGTATACATTATTTCTATATTCAGAAATTTAAATAGTAACAGTTATTTATTCAATTAACAAAATTTATGAAAGTTAGAAAATTTATTTTAATTAATTAAACCATTAAATTCAGGAATTTAGCAAAAACATTAATGTAATAAATAGTATTATTTATGGCTGAACAAATATATTGTAATAGGAACAATTAGTATAAATTATGTTTAGATTTAGAAATGCGGTAGATTTTTGTGATAAATGTAAACATGATAAATTAGTAATCATTAAAAAGTGTTATGAGCTTTTTCAAACGTTTCCTGAAATTCAAAGTATATAAATGCTTATATGTCTATAAGAATTGCTTATAAGAATTGAGCATGCTGGCATTACAGTGTTAAATATTAAGAAATCATGGGTTTAAAGATTAGTTGGGCGCCTTGCATATTATAATTCAAGTATTATTACAACGCAGCTTCAATTAATGAATGTTTCAATGATTTTGATGAATGCAGGCAACAAGAACCAAATTGACGTGCGTTTTAAATTGCATTTTTGTTTTCGTTTTGCATAAATACACTCACGCTCTTCAGAAAAATTCTCTCGTGTTCTCCGGTATCAATGAGTCTTACTTCGTAATTTGGTTTTCTAAAATTAATGACTACACCTCGTCCCCACTTTCCTCTACATTTAACTAGGCAGCCTGCACCTAGGCATACTTCATGACACAACAGTCGTGGCATCACCTAACATTCGCACATATCTTTTTAATTATTTTTATCCGCAAATTTTTAGAAAAACTATTTTTGTTTAAGGCCTTAGAAAAATTATTTTTTTTTTTTAAATTTCAACTAGTCAAAATATTTCATTAATTTTCAAAGCAATTATTTAATAAAAAATAAGTCTGTATGATTCGGTAATCCCATATTTTTTAGCGACATTAATGATTAAGTTTAAAATAAATAAAAAAATTTTAATATAAAATTGACTACTGCACCTTAAAATCACAAATAGAAAGTTATAACTTTTTATAATAGAATAAAAATCTATTATTTAATTTGATCATATTTAATTGGCTATATTTCAAACAATACAATAATTATTATTATTTTTATCATTGTAAATAATAATTTTACCTGAGGATCTTTTTTAGACATAAACGCATCCACAGTTTCTTGGCAGGCTTCTGCTGTGTAGAATTGGACATAAAATTTGGCCACCCCTTCAACACTTGATACTTTGACATGCAAAGTCTGTCCTTCCAGCAAATTAATGTCTATTCTAGGTAATTCTGGTTTTGCAATTATATCTTCAGAAATCTCTGTAATAACATTAGTAATTAATTGTTTTAAGTAATTACGATTGAATAACGTAATTTACTTTATTTAAAGTTATTTACCGTTAATCACTTCAGGAGCAAGAATCGTTGAAAACATAGCTAAGTTCTTTTCCACCAATGTACTACCGACATCAAGACCGTTACTGTTCAACGAGACTAAATGTTTATCGCATTTAAATTCATGGAATGTGCATTCAAATTTTTCTGCACTGAAAAGCTTGGTAATTTCTGGAGACTCTGCCCAATTGGATCCAGATACAGGGGCAATATTTTTAAGGCTGCAGAAAATAGCTTGTTTTGGCATTTTCCTAAACTTTCTTTCCACTGGATAGATTCTACGTGGGTCAACCATGGCCCGATCTCCATAATCTATATACTGAACTACATGGCCTCGAGGTTTATTTAATTCTAAGACTTCAGCTCGATACAATACTCCATCTTCTGGTAGAACTGCTATCACTGAAGAACCAACCTGCAAAATCCAATATTCAAATATAAAACTTTCAGGGAAACAAAAAAAAAAGTTAGGTCACCTTAAGTGGTTCAGACACGGGTGGTCTTTTAGCATAGACAGCTTGAATTTCTTTCATCATGTCACGAAAAACTTTCTGCTCACTTGCAAGCTGACAATAAAAACTTTCTGGATTTACAAACCATCCAAGAACTACATCATATTTGGTTCCTACATCTAATTGGTTTTCTAACCATTTCTCGTCTATTGAAGTATAATCAGGAGGGACCGATTTTTCACCTTGAACTACAGAACTTCTTGATTTGTTTCGTATAGCTTCTTTTTCTTTAGCTAAATCAACACCGTCATTAAAAGATTCGTTAATATACTTCCCTGTAACTGGACTCTTGGCATTGATTTCTTTAATAAGTACACTGTAAGTTCCATTTTCTTCAGTAACAAAATCAGCTTCTAATATTTTACCCTCTGTTTGGTTATATAATGTTTCCGACTCTTTATCAGTCCAATTTGATTTTGATGGACAAAACAGTTTACAATGTATAGCCTGAGCAGGAAGTTTTAAAAACTCGGGTTCAATTTCTTTGATTTTCTCGAAGCTAACTGTGTCGACATTTCCATAATCAACAAAATGGACAGTAGCTGTGGAGTTGTTAACGGATTGGACTATTGCCCTGTACCATTCCTGATCTTGTGAATATTGAGCTAAACATTGCAAATCCTTTTTAATTTGAGATCGATGTGGAATCTATGAGTGTCAAGTTAAAATTAAATACGGACCATTTAAAAATTAAATTTTGCTTAAAATCTTTATAACAATAGTTACAATTTAAAATTTTTAATCTTACCTTTCCTCCATCATGATATATAGAAGAAATTTTTTCCATAATTTTATCCAGTTGCTCGTTATCTGGATGCAACTGTATATAAAAGTTTGATGGATTGGTAAAATAAACTATTGTGCAGTTTTTAATTGCCCCAACAGTTATATTTGGAGGTGGGATCTTAGATATAGGCGTCGATGTAATATATCGCGATGAATTATTGGTGCAGGATAGTTTACTCATTTCCAATTCTGAGTTTTTCGACTAAAATCAATTTATTTTATTGCAATTACGTAAATTAAAAAAAAAAAAGAAACACTGCTTACGCACCTGGTCAAGAGCATTACGAACATCTTTCGGAGATCTTGATCTTATTGAATTTGCACTTGCATCACCTGCAAAATATTTCATGAGTGGATAATAACTGAATATCTGTTTTCACTCGCTTGCGCTAAATCAGAAAATATTTACCATTATAATTTTTACGCTGGGCGTCTTGTTCTCCGTTCTCCCATCTACCAATTCGATTACGAGTGTTCGGTGGTCCATCACGTTTACGCTGATCATCACCATTTCGTCTTCCACCTCGATTGTTTCGTCTACCACCACTTCGTGACGATGTATCTGAATCTTTGTCACTAAAAGATCTATCAGAAGTGAAGCTCCTCTCTAAACGTGAATTAATACTGGATTTGCTGACTTGGTTTTCCTTATCGTTACGTAGACCACTTCTATTAAAGCGGTCCTTGTTTAAATAATCTTTAGATCCAGAAGATTCATGAAAATCATTACTTTTGGTAAATCTATCGTTCTGACTAAACCTATCAGATTTTGGTCTATCTTTGTCAAATCGATTATTTTGTGCTCCACTGAAATCAGAACTGCCTTTTCGGAATCTGTTATCGTGTCGCTGCTCATTTTCATTCTCTTTACGATACTTGGATTTTGAGGTGTCTTGAGATTCATAATTATTTGGTTTGTAAGCCTGCCCTTGGCCCCCATCTTTTTCCCAATTTCCAGTATAATTATCACTGAAAAAAATTAGTTAATTTATCACTTTTAATGAATTTATTATATTATCAAGCTTAGTGCAAATACAACTTGCAGCATGTTTGTAGAAATTAATATATAAAAGCTGTTAATGATGCATATAATGATAAATTAAAAAGTTAAATTAGATTATAAGCTCAAACTTGTTAGGAATGTAAAATTATGTAACAGAAAATACTTAATACATTAAAATGAATATTAAATTCGTTATTATGTTAATATTGTATAACATATTTTTATTGACTACTTTAAATTAAAAAAAATCCGTTAGTACAATAATCAATAATAAATTGAATGGGGTGTTGAACTTCTGATCACAGGATGCTTGTAAATATTAAGAAATACGAAAATTGTTATGAAACACGTAAAGTAAATTCAACCAGCTCTCTTTTTTTGCAGATATATGTTATAAGCATGAAAAATTGATGTAATTAAGTGTATGCAATTGTTTAACAATTTAACATAAGCCAAAGCAATGATCCCATTTTCCATTTTCGAATTTGTTACCGTGTTTTCATGTTCTTATTCTTATTTTTCTGCTTCTGAACCAATGGTACTTGAGTTTTCACGTCACACCTATATGATGCAGTGAAGTCATTTTTGTTTTTAATTTAAATGCATAAAACTTCTATAAGTCAAGAAATATATAATTTTATATTTCCAACAATCATATAACGTAATCAATAAACTCATAATCAAGTATAATTACAGTTTTAAAGTTTTCTTTCTTTAAATTAATGAATAATATACTCTGTTTAGAAATATTTTGTACTGTGCATTGTAAATATAGTACTAAAGGTAGTAATTATTAAATAAATAAAAGTAGCTAAACTAAGTATAATGTTATAAAAGAAATCTTACTTTTGATTCTTCATCTGCAATGGTTTGAAAGTTGATTCTCCTGGACCTCTTTCTGCATATCTATCAAATGCTGGACCTCTTTCTGCATATCTATCGGATGCTGCCATCTCATTTTGTTTCGTCGAAATTTCAAAATCTTTCAACTTTTCGGCGATATTTTTCGCATTTGAATCCGATATATTGACTACATCACATAAGCTTACAATAACAGTATCCTGAACGTTATTGACAACTGTTAAGCTTAATCGTTCTTCAAAAACGAGACTCACGAAATTCTTTGTAAGCTCTTTATCTATAGCTCCAGATTTAAATCCATTTAAACTACATTTAATAGCTTGCTTTGGAAGCCTTTTAACTAACTCCATGGGTATCACACGCAGATTGTTTATTGGCACAGTTTCTTCATTGCCATAGTCAACATAAAATACTCTTACATTGTTGTTATCAGTGATTCCAAGAACAGATGCTCTATACCTGAAAAATTATTTTATAGTATTTCTTTTGTATTAAACTTTTTCTATACCACTCCAACCATAAAATCATAACATCAATATGATTATGCGGCTTTTTTGGTCTAAAATATGGTTTGGAACTGGTACAGAAGGTGATTATTTATCAGATATGATCATCATTCACTTCACAGTTAAATAATAATCATCTTCCGCAACCATGTCTGAAGGTACTATTCTTGACCTTCGACTTTTATAATTACTTTTTCAAATTCTATTGCTTACCATTGTTGATCAACATCATACAGTGCAATGCATGGCATATCGGAATGTATTTGTGAAGAGGTTAATTTAGAAGCAGTTCTAGAAACTTGTTGCACTTGCTCCATCACTTCATCTAGTAACTTTAAATCACTTTCTATTTGGACAAAGAATTTAATGCAAGATTCGACAAAAGATACAATAACAAAATCTATTGTTCCATTTGGCAAATGCTCTGATTCCGGATATATCAAGTCACAACATTCTGGAAAAGTTTCACTCAGAATGTCCTTTATATTTCGTCCATCAAGTAAAAATAAATCACAGTATTGTGTTAAAGGAGACATTGGACCTTTAACAACTCTTAATTTCAAGTTTTGACCATCGATAACACCTCCAAAATAATCTTTCATCTCTGGAGAAACATTCCATTTTATAATTCCACTTAGAGTGAACCTTATAGAAAATATGTTTGGAACTACAAATTCGTCTGGTATTTGATAAATGCTAGAGAATTGCAAAACTTCATGATGACCATAGTCTGCATAATAAACCTAAAAACATGATTTATTACTTTTTTAATTAATATAATTTTAATCACTGTTTGTAATAAATAAAATATTTTACCTTGCATGAAGTATCTCCCGGAGAATTTAGAACAACTCTACAAAGTCTATTTGGATGCGTTTGACGACCCAAACATACTGTACCTGCGATAGGTGGCTCTTGTAAGGGCGAATGGGACTGTGAATTGATCTTCTCCATCATTTTATTTAAATAAGGTATTGACTCTAATAATTGTACTGAGAATTTGCAGGGTCCTTCTTCTACATATGAAACTTGTACGTTGTATACTGAGCCAATTTCTAATTGTATAGCTTTAAAAGCATTAGTTTTTACTACTTTTTGCACAGGTGCTATACTCTGAGGAACAGACATCCTCCAATTTTCATGTGGAATGTTATTTGTTTGATGTGGAGGCCGAAGAGACGATACATGAACTGATGTCGGTAACATTTGCCGCACATTGGCTTCACAAGATTGACTGTAAACAGATTTAAAAGTGTAATAAACAAATAATACTTACTTTAAAACTAGAAAATATTATTTTAATTAATAAAAAAAATATTTTTATACCTATAAAGTGCTAGATTTCTTTTTATCAAAAGTGTACTAAAATCTTCGTTCATTTCTTTGAACTTAATCATTTTGAAATTATATACGTTCTGGTATATCCCATAATATGAGTTATTAACTAAAATGGATCGAATCTTTTTAACAATATCATCCATCCAAGAACCACCAATTGGTAGAACATCTGCTAATGCAAAAGGAGTTGCTGCTTCGGGTACTGAGAATAAGTAATTAGCTTCCGGTAAAGCATCTAGTAAGCGAATATTATGAATAGGAACATAAGTAATATTTCCATAGTCAACAAATTGCACCAGAACCATGCCATCTGAGCGTAGATTCAAAATTTTGGCTCTTAAAAAGTCATTACTCATTCCTCTTGCGCAGCAATAAGTATTTGCTGCAATTTTGTCTGATGTAAGCATATTATTAGGGCCATAATAATCGAACTTCTCCTGTAAGGGTATTAACATCGACGCAACTGATTGTATTATTCTCATATCAGTTTGGGCCCAAATCTTGAGGAATTGACCCTCCGCCTCCACATGAGACACCATGAACGGAAACTGTACATTTTCTACAACCATTGTGACTGTCTCAGCTGATGTTTCTTATTATGGCACAAAGTCGGCCACTGGCCGCAATTTGCTTCACTTGTATTTTACATTCCAATAACTATACTTTTGTAGTACCTCACAAATCGCGATTTCCTAGAAAAATTACAAGAACTCTTTCATTAATAAAATTTGAGCATCAAATACAAATGCAACAATGTCAAGCTCGCGGTGAATGTCAGCATCAAAATTTATAAAAAAACATAATTTCAACAATGAAATGTTCCATTAGAAGATTAGCGAGGTTATGAGACTGGTTCCTTGTGAGCCATGTTCAGGTCAAACAAATGAACTTTTGGTGCAGAGATTAAAAAGAACACGATGAAAATTTCCGTTACTTTCAACTCGAATCGCTGTATTAAATATTAGATGACTTACCGGTATGCAGATCTGTAAAAATAATCCAATAATTTCTGTTTAGATTGCTGTCAGTTCTCCAAGAATCAAAGATAAGTCGAAACTTGATAAGACCTCACTTGCTTTCTTCCATTCGCAATGTATATCTATATATAACTCGCTCGCGTTGAAAGAGAAACGGAGAATGGCGATCCTATTTGATCTAACCCACCGAGAGCTCACCTCTTTCTTAGCTGCTCTCCTCCTTTTTATCGGAACTCGCGAGTCGGATATGCTCTCTAGCGCGGAGTGAGAAAATATTTTTGCAAACGGAAGTCACGAGTCTTATGCAATTGCATTAGATACCTATGGTGGCAAATTCAAACAATCAGATCAAACGGGTTTATAAATAAACTATTATTTATTTAAATTTAACGAATTTTTATAAAGAATGAAATAAAATTTGGTAAATACTTCTTAAATTCTTACAGTAAAATTATGAAAAGAAGACAACTGAAAATTCTGAATATGCAGGTCACAGGCAACAGTTATTCCCGGTTCATATATATGTATATTTGAAAGTGTTCGAGACTCGATTCCTAAAAACGGAAACGTTCCAAATTTGGAGTGGTCTTATTCTAATGGTTTATCAATATACGTATATATTTATATATATATATATAT
>UELV01096461.1:0-27206 GCA_900490015.1 Megastigmus stigmatizans | reverse complement strand
TATATAACCACTATAACGGTATATTCAAAGTTTTAGACAATTGAGGATCAGTGAACATTTATAAGATTTGTTAAAATATTAAGAAATTGGGATTTATAGGACATGAAAAAGTATATTTATGAGTGATTAAAAACATATTTATTGCATTGATTATATTAAAAATTAAGTCAATGTAAAAAAGGTTTTATAATACAATTAAAATTTTGACACTAATACTTATAATTACAGTTATTTAAAATAACTACGAGTACATGTTACATTCTGTTTAAAAAATATTTACTTTAACGTTGAGATCATTTGCGCGTGAATTCAGAAATTAAGCTTCTGAAGGTAGTACAATCGTCAATAAATAATTCGTGTTTCTACAATTTGTCAGTACGAAGTTCTATATATGTACAAAGTTTTTAGCCTTTCGATTTAATAACTCGACTGTCGCGGCCAAAATATCGCTACAGATGTCATACTTTATTTACATAATTACATATCCAGCACAAGCACAAAATACGAAACTTTTTTCATAACGTTGCACTGGCAATTAATAATCTATTATATCACTATATATATATATATATATATATTATTGTCCTGACAGTCGCTAGTAGCCGAGTAAACGTACTCGCAGATTTTGGTCGCAAATTTTTAACGAAACGTCTTTAAACCATCCTGCGTGTCCTGGATTCGGATATAGTTCTGGATGAAGTGATGGGTGCTGCAGCATGTTGCTAACACTTTCAATCGATTCGGGCTGGCGGTATTCATCCAGACCATCGTAGACGAACAGTTTGCATCTGATCACGAGATCGTCGTGATATAGTAAGCCATTGCTTACGTCGAGCACGTAGTCTCTCTTTATAAACTTGTCAAAAAAACACGCGCTATCTTCGAGCTTCTGTACGCTATTATGAAGGTGTGTCGCCTCGTGCATTTCTTCGAAATTAATGTTGACTAGGCATATTTTGACGTACAACTGCTTCATGAATAGATTTCCATCGCAGGTGTTCAAGTGAAGGCGCAGTGAAATATAATTCGAGCATTCGCGACTTACACCATTTGGATAGAGTTCGAAATCCCACGTATACGGCTTATCATTGATAGTTACCTACCAGCTCGAGTGCAAACTGTAACTCACTCCGTAGCCGCAATATAGTGAGAAGTGTTGGATCCTCCAATTATAATCATCCTCTTTGACTTTGATGTGCAAGACGCGACGGTTCTTCTTGTTTATATCGACGTAGCGTTTCCTCTTTGTGGGTTTTCGGCCATAAGTGCGTCTTTCCATTGTGATTGTTAATACAGTTAACAATTTCTTATATCGACGAGAAATACTATATTTATATTTGTCACCAGTAGATCGATGCACCAGGTTTAAATTTTCTTTTTCGTGTATATAAATTTTAATATTGCAGTGATCCGGGGTTTGTCGGTTTTGCGTGTATCTGCACTTATATATTTCAACGTCGTCAACAGTGAGATAACTTTATGCCACAGGCAGATACAAAGGCTGCGTGTAGTGTCACTGTCGACTGCGGTATTGTGAATGTACTACGGCACGCCGAAATCTGATGTATATACAAGAGCTATAAATTGTGTTCGCACGTCAACGAATTCGCAGAATCAGAATTTGATATTTCGAATTTCGACTGCGCGAGCGTCGACTTAGGTACCCGTATGTGTTGCTTTTGATGCGAGCCGAACAGCGATTGGTGGTTTCTCGAATTTCTTAGAAGTATGCACACATTTGAAATAGGCGAAAAAACACAACGGAGAACGTCATACCTGTACAATAGTTTATATTTGTGAACAGATTAGATTTTAAAAAGATTTATTATATTTATCGAATTATATATATATTTATTTGATTATTTTAGATTTATATTTTGAACCAGAAAATTTATATAACGAAAAAATTAAACTTGGCGTAATATTGATTTATTGTGTAAAAATAAAGTAGTCTATCACGGAAAAAAGACTGGGGGAGCAGTTGCCTCAACTGGTGTTGTTAATCAACGCGTACGGCGAGCTGCTTGTCCTTCAAACGGGAGAGCAGTTCGCTTTTTCTGGGAGAACCATTCACCCATGCTATAGTATAATAAACAAGATACATATAGTACAGTAACGAGATACAAAACACAAATGAAATAGAAACGACTGCATTTTGGTTATTAGGTAAATCGGGGTAGAAAAAACCGATTTTCAAATTTGCAGCTTCCTAGGTCCAAAGGTTCCATGCGAAAACAGAGTTTCAAAGTTTTATTTGCTTATATCTCGAGAACGGATTAGGCTAGAATAAAATGGTTTACACCAATTGAAAGAGCGTAAAATTTTACATTGGAAATGATTTTTTATTCGATTTCGATGAGTGTAAAGTTTCGAGATAATTAATAGAAAAGAAATTATCTCAACTCTCCGTAGTGAGTGGGGTAACCAGTACCCCAGAAACAGAGTAGCCGCTGCACACTACTGCTAGTGGCGCTGCTACACCGCTCTTGGCGCAGCGGTTTCCCCAGTCTTTTTTCCGTGTACTGTATGAATATAAAAAATTGGTAATTAATCACAAGTAAACACATCGGTAATAATTCAAACATATTATAAAAGTTAAAGAGTGTGATTATATTTGGATGATTGATGACTTTTCAATATATCGTCACTGTATACAGTTCATCAATGTTTGATATTTTCCATTCGAACTGGCGAAAGTAACGAGTACAATAATATATATGGATATTAGATTTGTTTCCAAGTCGTATGAATTGTGAATATCCAGATTGTCTTTCGGTGCGAGTTTTTTTAGACGTGTATAAGAGTGATCGTTGGGCAAGTGTTGGCTAGAGTATCTCTGATTAATAAAGGAGGAAGGAAACGTATATTGTGTACACAATGTTTTGCGATAAAATAGCAATAAGTCGTAGTTTTTGTTATTTTGATATTCTTATAAGAAAATATAACGCATTCGAAGAAAATCTATCACACTGCCGATTACGGTAGTTACTCTAATTCAATTGATTGTATTACTAAAGGAATGTACGAGGAACGCTATTACATGGAAGAATCTGACCATTTGAAAGAACATTTTGAATTCAAACAGTTTTATATTGATATTATGATGATTATCGATGATATGGAATAGTTGTATATCCATTTGTATTTTTGTACAAATGTAAATAATATAATAGTTATGTGATTGTTAACTTAAAAAATTTAAAAGACTAATGTCAATCTATTTTTTTTTTCATAAATATTTTCAATCCTTTATTAAACAGTCCTTTTTCATATTCATTAAGATGCCAAAGTATCTATGAGAAAATGAGTGCTAAATGTAAATAAGAAAAGTATCTAATTCCTTGTTGATTCAATTTAGACAGTTGGGTATTACAACTACATTAAAAGTTATTCAAAAGGGAATAAGAAGTAAATATAGAATTAAATATCAATCATTAAGTATAGGCAATATTCAAAATATTTTATTAAGTATATAAAGACAATTTGCAAAGAAATGCATTACTCAACGCTCCGAATGTTTTTATAGACATTCGAATTTATAGAACTTATCAATTAACGGTATTGTGATGTACAAAATATAGATAGTATTTACAATAAGTTATAATTTAAATAAGTGTGTTGATATTTTATCGCTATGTATCGTGTAAGAGTGGCGAAAACAATATCACAAACATTGTGAATGGATCGAGACATAATAAATAAACTATAATTATTAACGAATACGTTTTTAAGGTCATTGAGATTCGTTAAAAACGTTCACGCCTAGATCTAAACACATAATAATTTAACAATCACTCAGAAAAAGAGAAAGAAAACATAACTAGCTGAATAAAATAATTACAGAAACCGCATTCTAAGTAAAAAAATTTTACGTTTTTTTTTAAAATAAAAATCAAACGTAATACGATGCGATCTTTGTAAGCATTTTATGGAGCTATACTCAATAATTTCGAGCGAGATCGTTCCGAAAGAACATCAATGGTATCTCATTTAATTTCCAATGATTTGGTGGATCCAATCAAGATAATGGGATACGCGAGTGTAAACTCCAGGTACACCGGCTTGTCCACAGCCAATACCCCAGGAAACGACTCCGGCCAGTTGCCACTTTCCATGGCGTTCGCATACCATGGGACCACCTCCGTCTCCTTTGCAGGCATCTTTGCCCTCCTCCCCGCCGGCGCACACAAATCCTGGATGAAGATTGAAGCTCTGTCCCAGTCTTGTCCTTCGCATTTGATGCTCGCAAATATTGTTGCTGATAACTGGCACATCGACTTCTTTCAGAATGTTTTGGTATTTGCCAAAGTCACCGAAAGCATCCTTGCCCCAACCGGTCGTCCAACATCTAGAATCAGAGATATAAATTATGTTATATGCCAAGAATATTTGTCGACTTATAAAACTCATTCTTAAATATTTTATTCAGATATTTTAATAATAGAGCATAATTGCAAGGCGAACGTTACCTTGTATTCACAAAGTCGTCGAATTTATCAGGCAAGCAGGCGGAACTAATGTGCGGGTTCTTGTCGAAGTCAACGTCGTAATCGAGCTTGAGTATGGCGATATCGTTGTAAAGTGTGCCGGCATAGAATTCCGGGTGAACAATAACGCTGACAATGTCACGTTCAATGTAAGGGAAGAACTCAACGTCGTGATTGACATCCCATTCGCCAAGGCGAGCTCGGAGATCTCGACCGGAGTGTGTTTTAATGCAGTGAGCGGCGGTAATGATGTGGCGCGGAGAAATGAGAGTACCACCGCACACATAAACGCTTTCTTTTTCACCTGGTTCTTTTTTGAGGATGGCTACTTGCCATGGGTATTCTCCTGCAAATAAAGAAATAAAATTTTATTGAATTAAGGTCATTTTATTGGAATAATTATTTTTATTTCTATGTTTTGGTTTTTGTGTAATGGAATAGAAATTAACTTACCAAATTCTGAATCACCATCAATGTAAGAAGGAGTTTTGATACGCCCAGCAATACCCTGGTTGTATCTAACACCGCATTGTCTATGCCGATTATTTCCACCATGGAGTTGGTTACGACGACAACAAACATGTTGAGGTCCGCAAACTGGAGGTCTGCCGAATTGCCGCTATAATATAAATTTTTAATATGATAAAAGATGCAAAGTCAATTTTAAATACAGTTAAATGATGCACTACTGTTAAAATCTAAGCTTATAAAATTATTAATTTCATTATTCAAAATACTACACATATTTTCAGTAAAATGACCGCGCTATTTACAGCATTTTATTACTCGAGTTCTGTTAATGTATTGCAAAGCTTTACAAAGAACCCAGTTGAATAGTTTTTATTGAGTACTAATTCTTTAATTGAAATCTTATTTAAAGACTTGAGAAACTATTGAAAGCTGCCAGCATGCAATTTTATTTATCAGTAAAGCTATGCTTAAGATATTGTTAGTAATGAACGCTAGAATAAAAGTCATATTAAAATATTATCTGTCTCGTCTGATTCTCCATAGTTTATATGCTTTGCAGTCGAACAATATGGGTCGTTGTCATCTTAAATTATTCAGCATGAGTCATTTATCGATGGTGTCCCTATTAAATTCGCAGATTCCTTTGTGCTCTTGCACGTGTCACATTTTCAACCTTACTAGCCTTACCTGAACATCACGTTTTCTTCTATCGGGAAAGTTAACTTTTTGACTACCAGACTGTTCGTCTGGTAATCTTTGATTTGCTAACTTATTTTGGAGGCGTTGGGGAGTTTCTGAACTTATATTTTTGCGTGAATTTCTGTAATAATTATCGAAATCTCCATAATCATAATCTTCCTCATAGTCTGGACCTTCTCTATTATAGTATCCGGGGTAGGATCCTCCGTGGTGTGATCCTCCAGGATAGGATCCTCCGTAGTATGATCCTCCAGGGTAGGATCCTCCATTATGCGGATTAAATTGATTTTGTTGGTGATGGTGATGATGTTGATGATTATGATAATGAGGTTTTTCATAGTGTGCAGGCCCATGATTGTAATTTGGATAATGTGGATTTGAAGGATAATGGTGAACGGGTCCAGGAGGTCCAGGATAATAATGAGATGGCGCGTAGTTGTTGTGAAGCCCACCAAATAATGCTTCTTTTTTATACGCCAATGCATGATTGAGTTTGTTCACTAATCCTTGGTTAGGTGTAACATGAAGATTAACGAATGGCTTCACTACTTTTTCTCCGTAATCATCTTTGGTTACTTGAACAGCAACTAAAGGATTCACTGATACAAGACCAAGATTAATTCCTTGATTACCAGCACCATAGCCCTGGTACGGATTGATCAAAGAATCTCCTCCATATGGATTGATTGGGTAAGATCCACCTCCTCCCTGAGGTAGACCGAAGCTGACGCCGAAAGTAGGTTTAAGGTTGAGTTTTGATGTATCCACCTGGCCACCGAGAAGGCGCTGTAATAAGAGTCAGAGAGCCACGTTGGAGATAAGTTCCTGGGTTTCTACTAGTTAAGACTTTGGTTAGCCAATCTTCAAAGTCTGGTACGTCACAATCATGAGCTATGAGCCCCGAGCAACCGCATGACACACCAACTAACTTGATGAAACCCGAAGACCTTCTCCACAATACGTGACTCTAATGACTCTAATTCATATCTATATCTGTCGCGACATACTAATTTATAATGCTTCCAAAATAGATTGGTGCATCTCCATAAATTACTTTTAACCGAAAAAATTAAGGTTACATATTATTAAAATATCACATGTTTTATAAAATTCCTGTTAGAGTACTGTTTTGTCAAGAAAAGTTAACGTACGTCGCCGTCATGATGAATTAACTAAAACAATGAAAAATGCGATTTTCGAATGGTCAAGTCAGCGGGATGTTAGAAGCATGTACACACACCATTAGTAAATTTATGTTTTTAATAAAACATTAAAAAGAATATTTATAGGCATAAAATATATTCTTTTTTTTAATGTTTTAACCGTTGTTATAAATGATTCGTAGTAGTTTAAAATAATTGCTGATAACTGCCACCATATTATTCTTCTAGAAAAATATGATATGTAAACTTACACTTTGTGCTTCAGCTTTTTTCTCTTTATTGTCAGGAAGTTCATGAACATCTCTTTTAGTTCTTTTTTCTGAAGATTCGATTTCTTTATTTTTCTCATCTTTTTGATGTTCCAATTGTTCAGTTTGGTTAACACCCTTTGGTACTCTTACTACACTCATTGTGCCATTACCATCGGTAACAATTACTTCTTCTGAATCAGCTTCAATATTTTTTCCAAGACTGCGAGGATCAATGGCTAAGTAAAGGTCATCTTTGCGGCCAGCTTGATCAAGTGTTGCACATTGATCATAAGGTACGCAAACACAGTCATCGTAATTTGAGCCTGATAATCCATTTTCAAAATTGTTATTTTGTCCAAATCCATTGTTGAAGTTGTTATGGGATCCAAATCCATTATTAGCAAAATTATTATTATGATTGCCAAATCCAGTATACGATCCCAATCCACTTCCCGAATTGAATTGTTTACCGCTTTGTGATAAACCTTTCTGGTTATTATTTAAGGCATTGAAAGTCGAATCGCGTTTTGGTTTTTCGTATGAAGCGTAACGATCGGCATAGTTATTGCTTGAAGATTCACCAGTAAGACTGTTACCCGACGAGGGATTCTTAACCTTGAAATTTTTCTTATATTCCTCATAGTCGTTGAACGAGCCGCCGCCATTTCCATATCCGTAATTGTTGAAGCCATTGTTACCGATCGGTCCAGGTCCAATGATAGGAGAAACACCACTACTTCCGGTACCATCATTATGATGGAAATGGTGGTGGACGTGTTGTTGAACAGGTCCTCCAGTCTGAACTACTACTTGTTTTTTATCAATGAATTTATCTTCATAGTCGAGTCCACCATCGAAACCAGGCTCGTATACTGGTTTAGCTCCGTGAATAGGACCGGGCTTTTTGTATCCAGGATAGGGTCCTGAAAAGCTTGGTGGGGGGTGGCCAATGAATGATGGACCGCCGATACCTGGACCTCCGAACGAGGAATGTGGTGGTCCTGGGTACACTGGTCCAGCTCCAAAACTTGGTGGTTTAAGTCCACCTCCAAAACCGCCGGGTCGCTTGACTGGGATAGCTGGCAGTGGTCTACCAACAGGTTTAATCGTAACTGGTTGTGCGTAAATAACTTCTTGTGGGTGAATATCGCGATGTGGAGAGTAATACGGGCGTCTCTCTTCTGTACTATCACACTGAAAATTGATATTTTACTTAGCTTATAATATTTAATTATATATCTGTTTCCATAAAAATCAAAATGCAATGAAATTAACTTACATTCATTAGACCTAAAGAACACAGTTTATCTCGAATGTATGATCGAGCGATGGTGTCATTTCCAATCTGTAAAGCGTTCTTTACTTCAGGATCAGCATAAAGTTCATCGTAACCTTCAAGATTACGACCCTGCCGGTTAGAAACAAGAATATCATCGATCACAGTTTCTGCCTAAAAATTTAATAACGATTTTAAGAAACTTTCAATTGGTTAGACATTAAGAGTTGATGATTTTTATTATTTTACTAGTTCAAATGATTCTAAATGAGACATTTAGTTTATGTAAAATTTAGAAGTGTATTTGTTCTTACCGTAGAAGGATCAAGCAGTTGAGAAGCAGATTGTTGCTGATTCGATAGCTTAGAACTATCAGAAGCATCAAAAGTTAATGGATGGAAGCCTCCATTTGGATTGCTTGCAGAAGATGCAAGATCCGGAACTTGCCAAGAATACTGATTTTGTCTATTTGAGGAAGACGACGAAGAAGCATCATAACTCTGATATGGTACTTGAGTAGCGTAAGTAGAGGCTACTAAGCATACTAATGCCAAATACCTTAACCCCATTTTATCTGCAATGAAAACAAAATTTGCTGTGTTAATAGTAGGTACTACTTATTCATTAAATGTCAATTCAATTTAATATTATACGAAAAAATAAATATATTAAGTTTAAAGTTATATTTATTTTCTTTTTTGATTAAATGTTTAAAACATTAACAAATATAAGTATTTTTAATTATCAAAGATCCTCATAATTATTATACCGCTACTTTTATTTGTATAAAATATATCACAAAATCAATTTTTCAATTTGTATTTAATACGTTATGAATTATTTAACAAGAACGTACGATTTACATTATTAGATAGGTAATGCCCGTAATTAACTGCTGCGAATCTCCACTATTGTCCAATTCTAATACAAAAAATACATTTCAATGTCACATGTTATTTTGACGTTGACATTTGCGAAATTCTAATACAAGGTCGATAATAACGCGCGGTAGTACAGAGCTTGTGATTATTGTAAAATTGAGAGGATTTCCGCCAATACGAACAATCGCAGCATGAATTATAGCTGTCAGTTCTAGAGACTACAGTGAAAACAATAATTGTCATCTCTAAGAGGCCACTACTTTCCCTTGTCCCGGCACTTTCTTCTTATTTTTGGTCTATGATCTCATAACTGATCGCATAACGTCATGACTTTTTTTTATTCTCTTTTGACGCATCTTTTTGCTCGAGCCCAAAAAGAGAGTATTCCATTACAACTTTCCTAGTTAAGACCGGAAGTTATTTCTCTTCGAGTTCAGCTCGCGGCCTGGATAAGTCTTTTTTAGAAAATCACGTAGGCGTAACAATAGTGGCTGTACACTAATATTATTGACTAATCAGAAACCTGTTATACCGGAATTAATTACGCCCTTCTTAACGAGACATGCAACGTAGCGAAAAGAGTTTAAATGTATCAAACAGAATTTGTAGGATGCTTTCGATGCAAACAAATAGTCCAGCATTATAGGACTGAAAGAAGCGCAATATCATAATTAGGAAGAATATTCGTGGCACGTTATTAAAATCCGATTGCCGAAATAAAAGTTTGCGATTAGAGAGCTCGGAAAGGATTTCCAAACTTTTTGATTGCACAACGCTGTGTGAAGAAATGATGTCGCGAGGTCCCAGAACGAAGGATAATCGACGTCATACACCATTTTCACCATTTATTTTGAATATAGCGAAGTCGCGAGAAAGTGCATCTCACTTTTCTCTACGATAGTTAATATCAGTACATTGGTTTGTGTTTACTTGAGTGGCAAAATAGCGTGAAGTGATTAAATTGTACTTCATGGTAGTGAAAAATACACTTTGTTGAAGCAATAATTTATCAAGATGAAATTTTTGTTCGTCAAGAATACATGCGCATAATGGAGTAAAAAAGTTATTATGAATACGCGGTAAAAACGTGAGGTGTAATAAAAAAGTGAGTATCCTTGAGATATAAGAGAGGAAGCTGTGCACGTAGATCCGAAGGAAAGTGAGAGGAAGTTAGAGAAAGTGGTCAAACGAGTGTTCCGAGTATATACAAAGAATATACTCCCTTCTTGCCGGTCATTCCAACTTGATATACTTCTTTTTTTTGTTTACGAGACGTTTTCTCGTGTCCCTCAAAAAAAATTGCGTAACAATTCTTTGCAAAAGGGATTGGCATAAGTAAAAACTCTAAGTTGATAAAGAATTCATAATTTCTTCGCATTCTAAAATAAAATGAATTTTAAATTTTTGCTTGATTTATCAAAATTGATCATTCAAAACTATTTAAAATAATTGTCTGTTAATTTTCATACAGTATTCATGAAAATGAATAGGTATACGAAATTAAAATTTATCAATGAATTGATTGTCAATCAATAAACTTCAAAAGAGTGTGTTCGATTATATATATATATATATGTGTATATATCTCTGTTCTATTGTTACATTAGCATTTCACTGGAAAGATTGAATGTCTGTTTGAAAAGTTTTCTTTGCAATTGAATATGCGACTTGTAGATCTTTGTACAAGGAAGAGACACGAAGAGAAAGTTATAAAGTCAGTGAACTGTAAAAGCGCGTAGGTGCGTATTGTTTCTTCTTATTGATAAGACGATCAGTTTCCATTTCATCTTTCATGAACAGAATTTCCTTTATGGAGATATTGTTTTCAATTACTCTTTTAACAGGCGAATTTATTTGAATAGTTATGCAAGAAATTTGATGATACGTCAGTTATTAAATATTATGGAAATGACGTACATAAAGTGTAGGTAATGTTTGAATTTTATTTATAGATTTTTTTATATATTACAGTAAATATATGGTGAAAAAATTTAGTTTATGTAACATTTCAACGTTTTGATTTTTGTTGTAAGTTAAAAATTCTTTAGGTATTAAAATAAATAAGAATTATTACCAAAATAATATTGTTTGTATTAGAATAGGTAAGATACTACGCTTTTTGCATTATTTTAAACATTTTAACATAATAAGAAAAGACTTTCGATGAATTTTATGCACATTATATAAAACTAAATAAAATGTTTCTTCATATTCTTTAAATAAGATATACGACATAAAATAATATATCTCTTCATAACTCTTCACGGTTTTAAAATTTTTATGAAATCAAAGTGCAAAGCTCAAACAAATTGAAGGAAAATTGACTATCCGTTGAATTATTTCAAACCATAAATAAAATGACTAACTGGGGAAAAGAAAATGTGTCTCTCGATAACATTAATATAATAATAAGTTTATAGTGAAAACAACGCGTTTTTCCACCCAGATAAAAAGTAACTTAAATAAAAACGTTTTTTCCACAAAGTTGAATCCAACAGGTTGAAACATTACCTAAGAAACAAACGAAACAAACCAAAAAGAAGAATAAGAAGAAGCTAAACCGTCTCAAAGACTCACCTGCTTTTTAGATCTCCCGCAGCAACACTGAGTTTCTTAAACTGCTCCGCGCGCCTTCTTATATAGTCTCTTTCTCACTCGGCTCTGATACGTCGTGTCTCTCGTGTCTCTCTCTCCTCCACCCGAAACACTTTCTCCGTGCAGCGCGCACACAGTTCGTCTATATCTACAACGGGCTCGTCGCTCTCTGAGCTTTTACTCGGCGATGCCGAATCTTATATAGTTAGCTTTGGGGATGCTGTGGCAGGGCAGAACTCGCTGCGGCGGTGGGGTTATACACACCCGTGAGTCACGGCTTACGGCCGCGCGCGGCTTTATTACACTCCCATACCAGCCGGACCTTCTTTTTTATTCTCCAATCGGGCTGACGCTTAATATGTGTAGCATTTTTCCTGCTGCACGGTGTGAAATATAAACATAGACTTTGCATCCTTTCCTGTACTATAGTTTATTTTACGTAAGTGTGGGAATGCGTGTTTTGAATTACCTAAACGGCAGCTGTCTACGCCAGCTATGATCGTTTTATGAATGAAAGTTTGCAGATTGAATCTTGTGCACACGGGAGCAGTGATAATGTATCCCGTACACGGGATGTGTACGATAGAAAATGTATATCTTCAATTCATTAGGTAATAAGCTGAAATTTCCAGTAGTTAAGAGCTGCTAGTGTTAAAGTGCTCAATAATTATTATTAAGAAATTATCGTATTTATAGTTTAGATTCTTTTATAGTTTTGCATTTTCCATGCAAAATAATCTATTATTTAAGTGCAGTTTCGGAATAATATATTGAACCCTGTGCTCAATGCATTCATAAGAGATTTTTACCTGTTAAGATTAACTTTATGTCATGAAATAAATTTTTAAGTAACTTAATTTAAGCCTTGAATCAGCTTGAATTAATATAATTACTCATAGTGAAATGTGAAAATCTCGAAAGCATTGTTCCATAAAAATATTTAATTTATAAAAAATATTGACTCATACTCAACTAGCAAATTAAAAAAAATGTAACCAAAGTTTGATTTCGAATGAAGTCTGTCTATACTCGGCATGCATCTACTACCATATAATTTACACTTATGGACTAACTTTCATATAAATTAAATATTTATGTATATTGTCAATTGTGTTGTGAACCGCTAACAATAAGTACTTTTTCTCTAGGAAAACCTTTAAATTCCGGAAACAATAGTTAATATTTTCCATGCGCCCTTTTTGTATAGAACATGAACTATAAAATATAGCTTTTCAATCGCTGGTTTTCCCCCGATACTTACTTTAGTTAATTATACTGAAACTTTTCAATGTTTCATTAACTCTATGACGCAGGAGATGTGAAATCTCATTGCAATTCTGCATTCAGAACTTTTTGAAGGAATAAGTATCAATGCTAGAACAATGGTTTAACTTTTTATTCCATTGGTATTATTTTCACTCCTGATTTTATTTAAAATATTGATTTATGTAAACATTGTTCAGTATATAAGAACTCAAGCAATGCTATAGTATTTATAAATAGTACTGCTATACTACACCTATTTCATTTATTGTGATATTTTTTATAATTTATTTAAAATAAACGTAAAGTTATGGAGAATAAGTTTCAAGTGGTAGTAAATTCCATTAACATATTTTAAAACATTCTGTAGAATATTTGGGCCCATTGATCAATTGGGATTCGGTTTAATGACCGGAGTGTAATTACTAGCGTACTATGTAATCGATGACGTGCGTCCCAACCGGATATATTCTTCAGGCATTACGATCTAAATACTTTCGCATTACAGCAATTATATAAATCTTCTTTTTATTTTATTATGCTCTTTTTTATATACAACATGCAGCATAAAATATCTTAAAAATAAATCCTTACTTTATACTATAGCAGATTCAGGTAATTTTAATGGTTCAGTTTTTTGTAAAACAAAACAAAGTGTGTTACTGATACTATACTGCCGAGACTTTTGAACTAATAAAACTTAGCGAAATTTAAAAGCATGTGATCAATATTGTAGAATTTACGGCTATTTAAAGAAATCTAAATGAATTACTCAAAATGGATTATTGTCCCACTTAAAATTCCATGATCCTAGATTTTCCACTTTGAAAAGAAGCAGAACAGTGGTAAATATATACCAGCGGTATAATAAAATTACTTCACATTTCAAGTGAATCGAGCGAAGGTTACAATCGACGTAAAGACTGTGTCGTAAGGGGTTTTTTTTCAAACTCGAAACAGCCTCGCGTATACCAGGAATGTCCAGCCCATCGCGCGAGATTCGGTCCTGCAACCGCAGCAGCAGGGCAAATGATCGGTACCAGCAAAATTTCACGCCGAGACCGCGGCTTTGGTTCTTCCAAGAGATCCGGTCGCTCTCCTTACATAATCTCCCATGTCTGAACCTCGCAAGCGTTCCGCGCACTCGCAGTGACGTAGTTGGCAAGCCGATCGAATATATATATATACAGCGGATATTTTGTGAATGGACATGTAGTATAAGCGACTGCTCTTCGCTTTGTGAAAATTAATCGCGACGACTAGTCTTTTGCGGGTAACGAAGTTGCGTAAGTTATTCGTTAGCCTTATTGCCTAACTTTGCGGGGGATGTCAATCCGCTGTAGATATATGCAGTTTAAACAACTGCATACATCTTCGTTATGTCTAACATTGTCAATAGAAATTGACTGTTTTAGATTTTACAATAAAATTATTGTATCTTGCGGACGATGTTATTTTTGACAAGAAAATAGGTTTTCGTTAACCTTTTTTTTTTACTTTTTTGCATTTTGTAATTTATAGAATTTAGAATTGAAATAGAATTATTGTTTATATTTAGTTTCACAAGTACGAAAAGATTAGCAACTTTTATTTTTTTCAAGGGTTAAGAAAAACGTACTCAGCATGTACGTGCAAATGATCTGATTTATCGATTAATAATTAATTAATTGAAGTGCGTGTGGTTAAATGAGCCCATTAACACTAATGCTTCAAAATTATTTCATTTAAAACGTTCTCAAAATAATCCTGGGTCGATTTTTATTAATAATTAAATGAATTCATGCTACTGCTTAGTATTTGTTTTCATTTTTTTTTGTTTTATAAGCTTCTAACGGGCCTACCTATGACAACTTGAAATTCTCTTAACCCTTTTGATCTGAACCATACATTTATTTTACAAAATATTTACATTGTTGCGTTAAAAAAAGCAAAGAAAAAGTGAAAAAACGAAAGTTCTGATGAAAATTTCAATTGTCCAATTGTGTACCTTAAATTATTCAACTTAAAATTCGTGAAACAATCCAGAAGCACAGAATCATTAAAGTCTAATATATGATGACCGAAAATAACAACAGTAGATTAAGCTGTCTAGATTTCAGTTTCATGCGTCGCAATGCAGAGGAATTCTTTATTCGTCCTTCCGGAGCGAATGAAATTCGTATGTGTTCTCCAAATGCTTTCCCAGCGTTGTTCATAAAACGACTCGAAGTGTATATACATGTATTTAAAGCAGAAACTTTCTTTTCTTTCACACACAGGAGGCACATCCTTGCATACAACCTTGACATCGAAGTTGAATCACGGAAACACACACGGAATGGAATATATGTGATCCTCGTAAAAAGTCTATCATTCTTATTCTTTCATTTATAAAAAATACCTATCAACCATTGTTTCAAATTCAAATATTTGAGATACTGGTATAGATGCGTAAGCACAGTTGGTAATCTAATGAAATGGATAGATAATTAATTCGACAAAAGTCGACGTTAAGAAATCACTAATAGCTATTAAGTATTAACTCTTGCCATTGAACGTGGTTTTCCGTCTGAATTGTTTTTCGTTGCGCTCTAAGGTTTCGGGGATCCGGGAGAAAGTGTTTCCGAGGATGTTCGCCACAATGTGGACGTAAGCGCCGGTGGCTCGTTATGAATGGAACTTGGGGGTTCTCAACTGCATCTATGCATCGGACAATAGGGAACCGAAGCATGACCAACGCTTATCTGATTTCTTCGTGCATTGTTGTATCGTTTGACGAGTGCATTAAAATTGCTAAATTTTCTTGTGCATACTGACGCTTCGATGAGTGATGCATATGTAAATTTACCAATTAAAGATTGGGATCGACTCTTTTTCATTTATGTAAATGTACTTTTTTACTGTTTATTTTATGCTACTGTTGGCATTTAAAATGGAGATTTAGTTGTAAATTATTTATTTAAGTTTTGCATATATATGTAGCGAAGATAAGAAATAGTTGTGTATTATAGATATTGTAATTATATAAAATAAATGTTTTATTTATTTTGTAAATATAGTTGAACAGGTCAAGAAGGTGTTATATACCTTACAACATATCAAGTTGTATTTTTTTCCCAATACTTCTCTTAAGTAGCTAGATTTTTTTTGTTCCACGGCCTTCATGGGCTTTTAGGAAATTGTTTACACAGTATTTATACCGTTCTTCACTGAAAGAATTTTGTCACAGACTCTTCAAGTGAGCACGCGATGGGACAAAGAGGCTGAACAAAAATGTAGACTACTCGATTTAATATTTTGAGTCAATATACTTATCTATACAGGCTTGAAAAATATGCAATCGTTTTATGATTTTTTTATCTTTAATGCAAAAAGAGTAAATAAAGAATTATGCTTGCTCTTCAATAATTAATTGTCCTTTATAAAATTATTATAAAAAAAAACAGAAGAAAAAAAAACATTTTTCACGTAAGTTTTCTTTTATATAAAGGTTCAAGCGCCTTTGTCTCACAATATTATAAACTGTATATCTCGAGAATTTCTCGCTTGGGGTAAAAGACCTATACACTAATATATATATATATAAGAAACATTCGAGCGGCTTTGCCTTCAAACGATGCGTTCGCTCTCGTCGGCGCGAGTCCGTTGCACAACGGGGATTTTCCCGCTGCGGTGTTGCAATCTGGAAATTTTGTGCAGTAGATATATATCCTGTCGCGGTCGAGTGGCTGTGTGCCGTGTCTTGACCCAATTCATCTCGGCCCCTCCCCATCTTGCCTCCCCGCTTCTTATATACTATAAAGAGGCTTCTTTTTTTCTTCCTTGGTATCCGCAAATTTTCTTTTTTTTTTCGCTCGAGATGCGACCCATTATTCCTATTATAATCTACCGATGAGCCTGTTATTTTTTTACTCGCGTTTTACGATTGCATGGCGTGGCGATAGTATTTATAAATATTTACTTTATATTATGAGACTGCTCCGATTGAGGCGAAAATAAAAATACTTTCGATCATTGTCGCATTCTAATTAGCACTTTTTACAATTTACCCATGGTCACGTTTTAACGATCGTTTTTTTCTATTGTAAACCGCTACTTTACTGCAAACGTGGACCCATATTTTCATTAATTATAATACAGTAAGAACTGTGTCCACTAAAACTAATAATATAATAGTGTATCATTTTTGTGTATAATTTTGTAAATCTAACTGTTCCGTTTAGATTTCAATACAAAAATATTGGAGTACGATGTTGTTCAGTTCGTTACTCACTTTAAAATTCAATATAGCTTTCTAGTGTAGATGTAATTCCAAAACTGTTTGGTGCATTAGAATATCAATCCGCGTGGTATATGGTCCAATAAAACTTTTAAAAATTCATTAACATAGAAAACCGCTTAAGCTTGACCTTTCAATTCGCACAGTTTACAAATCGCTCTATTCTTCGCCAAGATATTAAGATTCAGATCTTTTATTATGTTTCTTTTTTTTTTATACAAACGCCAAAAGGTAAAATTCTTTAGACTTGGTTTACAATTACAATTAAATATATACATATTATTGCGTAAAGATAAGTGTGTCTGTTAATGAATTAATTCACAGACAGGGAAATAATTCATTTCTCTTTTATACGAATTAGTTCTAACGATCCCTCGATTAATCGCCGTCCAAGGCAATTATTCCAAGCCCATCATCGATATCAGGTTTTGAGAACCAGTCTATACCGATGTTCACGGTGATTATTACCGGGGGACCAGATGGTGCGACTATTCGGTCAATGTTACATAAGGAATCGTCCGGCGACACGATATAGCATACTAATGCGACGTGCCTTGGCGCCTCGTGTTTACATACGAACCGCGCGCGCGCACGCGTTAAAAGTCTTTGCAGGCTTATACAGAGAAAGTCTTCGCCGGGCTGTACATCCACTTTCCCTCTCGACAGACCGCGAACCCGAAGACGTGCGCGGTTTTGCTTTTGATGCTTTAAGAAGTTGCAAAGCCTTGTGGTACGCGTGCACGAAAAAATATTATACTCATCGACATGTTAGATGCGTACGGCACAGCTCGGCTTTAAATTTTGTAATTTCTTGTTGGAATTAGTTGCCGATGTCAAAGGTCTATACGGTATAAACAAAAAGGTTTAATTATAATATTAGTTTTTGTTAGCTTTGTTTCCATATGGGAAAATTTAAGGGGCTTGCTCGATTTGGTCATTACAAATGTACAAATGTGTAATCGGGATCGGATAATTGAAGAATACTCGAAATTATATTTGCACAGTCAGCTCAGGAGTCTAGACTTATCTCTTGCAAGATAAACATAAACATTTCTACTGTGTGAGGTTGGCTCCTACTGTATAAAATTAGTAGTGTCTGAAAAGAAATTCTATATATTCTTACTCCATTATCGTTTACATTTTAATTTAAATCTATTCATATATAGATATTTATTTTCTACAACGCTTCACATGCAAATTACATTATCTACTATAGATTTTCAATTTTGCCTATGCATTAACATAATTTTTGCTAATAATATTTATTTATGTTTGCATCGCATAATATTTATATTTCAACACGTATTACATTTTTACATTTATATTAGGATTGTTCCTTCTTGAGAAGCCATAAATACATAATTATTACTATATAGTTAACGATAAACGTACAGATTGACCGCAAGACGTGACCGAATATGCGATAGACTTTTTACTTTCTTCCATTCTAAAAATGAAAATGAAATCGTAATAACTATAAGAGAATAATATCGTAGAACAAAATGAATATTGAAGTCTCACAACTAAATCTTCCGACTTCTCGTCCTCGAGTCGCTGCGAAATTCAAGAGAAAAGCGCGTACTATAAAGTTGCGCAAATCTTATATGCCGAGAGACAGATGTATTATAGTCAAATCTTTACACATGTATTTGGGGTACACCTACGCGTTCGAATTAAAAAAGGAAAGACGGCTCCATGTCTGTCCGCATAATTCATTTTCATTTCGCGAATTAGATAGACGATTTCTCCACAAACCTTCGCAGAATCAATTTCTATTTTATTTTTCTTCTCTTTGATGCTGGTGAAGTATCGTTTTCTTTAATTAAAATTTAGATAGTGCTACTGTATTTCAAATTGTTGAAAGGTATAAATGATTTTTTTTTTATCAATATAATATAAAAAGTTTCAGCAGGAATGAGATTTCAGATTGAATGATGCCTTTATTACCTTTCTTTAATTATTAATTTTTTTAAAACAACGAATTTCTCTTTATAATTTTATTAAGACTGACAAATGATTATCGCTTCGCTTAATTTTTAAATCACTTTCATTTCTCCTGTCCAAAATGAGAAAAACAAACTAAATGAGTACTTTCGAAAGGTAATCCTTAATACACTGTGCAGTTAATTCATTAATGAACCGCTGGAAAATCTCATGGAACAAAAACTAATTTCTTATTTGTCATTGTTAGATGCAAATTAATTATACAAAATTTTTCATTATACACGTACGTACACATACACACAAATCAAACATAAATCAAAGTAGCGACATAAAAATAAACGTACAATATTTCAAGTAAAAATAGATAAAAATATATCAAATTGCTATCGTGATTGTAATGATCATTTAATCACTATATGAATCTGTCGCTAGAGTAGAACTTAATTCCATGGCTTGGCATAATGTGACGTCACAATGCTGTACGTCATATTGATACGTACGTGAAGTATATACGTTTTTGACGATTCAGTGTACATTGCAACCTGCAATATCTGCTATAATTTATATATTGAAAAACCGATTGTTGGAAACAAGTACTATTGCATATACCCTTACTTATAAGCCAGTAGTGTAATTCGAAGTATCATTTGAAATATAATACAAAATATGTACACAAATATATTATGTGAACAATTCAAGTATAAGAAAAATTGGTCTTCTGCACCGAAGAAGTTTTCAACAACTTGTTTAATTTCAAAAGTATATTTACGCTCTGCGATTTGCTCCTGCTCTATTCTCTCTCGTTGTATAGGGACTGAGCCGATTCTCATTATTTGTAAATATTTACTTTTCCAGAAGAAAGCAAGAAATTCTGTATTGTACCAGGGATTCTTTCATCAAAATTAATGCAAGTATAGTATTTCCGCATTAGAAATATTATTTTAGTTTACACAAACAATACTTTTATTCTAACTTAACTTTAGTTTAATAATGTTTGTTTAATTTATGCATATATAAGTTTATTCTTTATACCTGATTGTTCACACTAAAGTTTTATTAGTAACGCGTAAACTTTCAATCATAAATAAAATATTTATGAATACATAATTTAGCAAGTAAGAAAAAAAAAAAAGAAACTAATGGCGCATTTGATTTACACATATAGAACGAATAAATAATAAATATGAAACATGAGTACTTCATAATTTTGTATTATTGTATTTTATTTTATTTTTGTTATACAATAACAGCAAGCTTGTAGTTTACAACACTTTTTCTGTACACAAATAATTATATTGCAATTTTCATTTTAGTAGCTATAACAATTTATCTGCAGATATCGATAAATTAACGATTGTACGCTTATCATCGATAGATATATCTTTTTCCATTGGAAAACGATTTTTAGTCGATTTCACCGGTTTTCAACGGCAGGTAAGTTACCGACGATCTGCAGTGTGCCGATATGTGCTCAGTATGTAATGCTGTATCCGTGCTGCTCCACAGTGTAAGTCGAAGGTAAAGCAGCGATTTTCAGTGGCTCCACATAGGTGTAGGCTATTGGCGATAGCTAGAAAATAATTTCCAGGCATTAGAAGTTATATTTCATGGTGATTAACTTGAATGTAAGTGTAAATTCCCAATGAGATGCAGTTCTTGTGACACTTAAACACCAGCTTGTATTTGGTAGGAGTTGTATAACGCGTCACAAGGATTGCTTTACTCGCACACTCGCTCTAAAGCAGGACAACTCCAGAAAAAAGTTTAAATTGGCGCAGAGTAAATAGATACACTTTGTAAAAAGACGCTCCCCAAACTTCAGGAAACCTTAGATTAGTAGATTAGTTCTGTCTATTGTCAGACATCGTATACGTCTATCCCTAAGTCGTGATATATCTTTCACACTTCATTTCTCGTTGATCTATTACATGGTAAGTGGATTTTTTCAATCAACTTCTCAATTTTCTTTTGACCTTTACATTTCCGTATTGGCAACTTTTTAAATCGAATGCAGTCTTTTTTAAATATAAGTATATATACATACCGCTGTCAAAGGCAGGGTGATTTGTGGAATAGCAGCAAGAGCCGGCAGTGGAGCAATTACCGGAGTAAGCTTATCCGTGGACGCAGGTGTCTTTGGAGCTGGCTCGGGCTTAGCTTCGGGAGCTGGTGCCGAATAGACGAGACCGAATAAAACAAGAAGCAGCATCTGAAAATCAAAAGGAAATACTATGAAACGGGGTCGAAAAATTTTCATCGTCAGGGATGAAGTGGCATAAGTCAATTGTAAAAGCTCTATATCGATTATGAAATTTATTAATTGCCTTGAACGTAAGAGTTCAATGTCGCGGCACCTACTACTCTCGTTTTCCAGCACGTGCACCCCCATTTGAATATCAGATTTTCCTAACCTTCGATTGAAATTAAACTTTGTTTCTCGAACGAATTGACCCATTACACGCGTGGGATCGTGATTGCTGATGTTAATAATAGTAAAATATATATGCATCGTGAAAAAATCAAATTTCGAATCGAGCTTCTATCCGCAAGTGTAATTCCAATGGCCAAGGCTAGATTTTTTTAATAACAATGGCAAGTAATAGGAAGCTTACGTGTTTGAACATCTTGGAGGATTGGTGATGATGCGCGAAACGCGTGCGGAGTATGCGTCGCGGATGCAGGGATAACTATGAGATACGAGTCGCTCGGTCGGCCGTATTTGTAGTCTTCCTTATGGGAACCGTGAAAAAAATTCAGCTCGTCCTATAACTACCATACCAGCATGACTCCACTTGCCAGGGCCGGCTCTTGCTTTAACACTGTCCAAGGGGTATTATGCTCGAAAGCAAGTCCTCGCAAGTCAAAAGTATTACTCGCAATTACATTATTGTAGTGGGAAGGATGTTGCAAAGCATCTTGTGTGTGTGTGTGTGTGTGTGTGTGTAGACGCCTGATTGTGGATTAACCTTTTGACAGACGTGTTGGTTACGGTGTTCTTACTTTAGGCGCTTACAAATTAGGAAACTTTTTTTTAATGTCTTGAATGTCGACTGATATAATAATCAAAGAATCGATTTTCCGACGTGCTTTATTTCGAAATATCATTTCGATAATAGTAAAAATTTGCGATATCGGAAATAAATATAAGCGATGTTCGATTCGTAAATAATATCGTGCGTCAAAAATTAGCATCGATTGATTGAATCTTAAAAATAATCAAAATTTATATAAATATACAAATAATGTTTTTACACAAATCAGGTAAAATAAAAACTATGGAGAATTGAGAAGGCAAGGGCTCGCCGGCTCATCGCGTACATTACTGGGTTACAAGCACAGCCTCCAGGTGTGTGCACACCGCGTACATCCCGTGGATACTAAGGAATTCACGGTCACCGCGCGTATATACGTATATAACCAAGCGTCGCGTCCTCTTGCACATATAACGAATTCAAGTTTTCCCTCACGCGGCACGAGAGCTGGCTATCGGTCGTTGAAACTAGCTATCGTATACGCTTCCTTTGCCGCGCTTCTCTCGCCGCTTGATTTATTTTCTGCATGTACATATATATGCCCATGCGTATTAAATGTATACGTGGCGCGATTGGCTGGAACGAGATTACGTAGTTATATGGAAGCGTTCTGTCTGTGTGTGTATATAGATATGGTAAGCTTATTCGTCGTGGACGTTTTGCGCGTGTTCGCACATCGATAGCAAATTATTAATGTGAATCTGTTTAATGCTACCCGAATACTGTTTATTATGGATAATTAACATCCTAGCGTCGGTATAGGTTGACTCTATTGACGTTATGTTGACAATTCGTGGTTTCTAATAATGATGAAACTCGACCAACAACTTTTATAAAACAATTCCACGTTTCAAATACTTCAACAATTTACATGCGGGCACTATTTTTTTTTTATGATAATAATTGTACAGTCTATGGGGGAAAAAAAGTAACGAAAACGTTGTCTCGAACTTTTGCAATGTGCGCATAATTGCCATACACAAACTTCTGCAAATTTTCTGCGCGTGAAAGATTGATGGATTGTCGGTGATGCGGTGCAATGCGCTAAGGTCATTAACTATACGCTATTACCTGGGCGTTCGTTCACCCGAGCCTTGGAAATATACTGCATGGATATATCTTTGGACGTCCTACTGCGTGGACTCTTCTGAAAACTATTTATGCGCGACGCGAGTTACGGACGACGCGTCGACCCGAGGAAAATGTGCGCGCGACTTGTGTTGCGAATGATGATAAACAATTTAAAGAGTGAAAAAGGTATTTGAAGTCGTATATTCATATAGTTTATGAAAGTGATTGAGTTCTTAATTTTCAAGCTTATATTATTTATAATTGTGTAATTAAGGTGATTTACTTTATAAATATAGGTGACAATTGATCATCGTGAATCATCAATCTTCAGACGAGATATTCTCAAAGCTTCAATTTTGATAAAGAAATCAGGTCCTATTATGAAAATGAAAAAAAAAACGTACTACCAGTATAAAAAAGGTTTTCTTCGCATAAAAGCTGATGTAACTCTTGTAGTTCTATTAATAAGGGTTCTGTTTTGTAAAAGTGATTACTTGTATAATGCGACTGTTTGAATTTATTTAGTAAGTATAGTCAAAAAATAGTGTCCAATTACTTAAACATAATTGTACGAAAAATTTGGACATTAAACTGTTCGTAAAAAATAAAAAAAAATAATTAAATGTATTTAATATTAGTCTATGAAGTACACATTGACATAAATTAATTTTTAATCAAAGCTTTATTTATCCCCTTAAATCGTTGGTACACTTTTAGCACTATCTGCATCCTTTTTCGGTGGCGGTTGTGTCAGAGCCTGTTGAACGTTGATAAGAAGCTGCTGCAGCGGCATCCAAAAGAGTCCGTCCAATATTTGCGAGGCGAGGGGAATGAAAGGCAAAGTGGGAGCTTCCGCAGGTCCATCAGCCGGTTCGGGTTTTGCTGCTGGAGCTGGAGCTGGGGCATAGGCTGGTGCTGCGAAGCTCGGAAATATCGGAGGTGGAAACCAGCTACAGAAATAGATTTGAACAGCGAATTATTTAAGCTCAATGGTTCTCGGTCAAAGTTTTATAGGTGATGAGAAAACAAAAAATTACAACGACGGTATGTAGTGATGAGGCGAAAAGATTTGGCCAATATGGCCCGAAAAGAAACCGCCGTGGTGTCCATAGGGCGTTGCAACGGGTCCGGCTGCCAGCGCTCGCTTATCGAGATGATTTAAATAAGCTTCGGGTCTTATGTAATCAATCGGGGATTCCGTTTGCCTGTACGACGTTTGGTCGTGGACTACGTTAGTTTTATGCAATTCGATAGTTGGTGCGAGTAGTGGACCAGGCGGTGCGTCGGTTGCCACATAATTAATGGCATTGGTGTCGAATATGACTGTGGGTACGTTGGGCCTGGCAGCAACCGCAACTGTCAATGCCAGCGCACTCAACTGAAAAATGAATGTTACGGAATAGTATCGGAGGCTATGCAGTCTCGAAATAATCTTTATATTTAAAAATAAATACTGTTAGGGAATTTTCATACTAAATTTATGCGGAACAAGTAGTTGTATGTGTATATCAGTCATTCGTTTTAATTGCTGATATGTTAATTAAATTAGAGATTAGTCTTATTAGTATAATGAAGTGCAGCATAATATGGTGCTTAAATAGATGTTACCACGTTCGGTATACCACATAGCGTACGAGTAGGCGGAAAGAGAGCCTTTCAATTTTAATGATCAACGCAACACACGATATACTTGTTGCGAGTCATCTACCGAGTCGACTCGACAATAGTAATATTATCTTGCAAATACTTATGCATTTATTGTTAATTATTTATATAAAAGAATACAAAACAAAATATTAATAAAATGTAATAAGTAAAAATTACAAACAATAACCCTGATTTTTTTACAATTATTTCCTACCAATTCCCGATTAAGAATAATATGACAACACTACAGTACTTACAATTCTTATCATATCGTCTTTAGTACTTTATATCGGCTGCGTGAAAAGTTGAAGACTGATAGGTGCATCAAGGGATGTTTCTTCCTTATATACTGAACGTTCTTCTCTGTACACCAGGTCACATTGCTGCGTCATTGATTTACCAGTCAGAATAAGAAGACAGAATCTCCGAACGAGTTATTTTTAAAAAAAAATTCTTTCCATTATCGTTTTTATAAGGATGGAACATGTACTCATCCTGTACCCTTTGTGCTACTTCTTTCGTTTCGCAATAATTTTGTTCAAATTTAAATGGAGCACGAAAAATACTTACGAAACGAAAGAATTTCCAGCTGTAGATTAAGTACTAAGGGTTATTTATTTAAATACACAAAAGTTTAAATTTAAATTTGTTATTTATGCAACTTCATAAATATATAGAACTGTTCAAAAGGTCAAGTCAATTGTTTGATAAATTATCGCGTGTTTCCATAAATGACCACAGTGCTATCGCGAATAAAACAAAATTAGTTTGGATCAACTTCGACCCAAGTTTAGTTCGGCTATATTTTAGGTTGAACTTGATCAATGAGACAATGCCAAACTTAAATAATTCGAAATCCTTGAGGTGGCCAAAGTTTAAAAAAAAAATTGGTTAAATTTATAAAAACTAAGGTGAAGTGAAGAAAAAAATTTTTTTTTTAATTTTCAGCAAATCTTTAATTTTGGAAACTTGTCTTCCAACTGAGCTAATCTTATATTTTTCAAAATACCAGATGAAGATTATATGTTATACTGGAAACGATTCCGAACGTTTTAACCCAAAGCTGAAAATGATTCACGTTGACGGAAAGACTAATTGATTAAAGATTAATTATTTAAATAAGAATAAAGACTACTATGTGCTGATGATTTAATTTTATTTGTGGATTTTGAGCTTAAAACTTATGATGAGCAATTAATGATTTTTAAAATAATTAATTGCCAATTTTCATATCACTATATTATAAGAAAATAATTAATTATAGTGTCTAGTCATTAACTGGGCGGTTTGCTCTAATTCCACCTTCGCATATGAAGCCTATTTTTATCAGAGGTAATCATGTTCTTCTCTACTTTTCGATTTTGCAATCAATTAACATAATTATATATTAAAATTATATAATTCGATCAATTAATTATTGTTATTTTTTCAAAATTAAAAGTAATAATTGAAGTCTAGGTGGAATAAAAAAGTCAAGTATATATGCAAGTAAAAAACAATCTTTATTTTTCAGCTTGCCTAATCAACATAAATGGCTCTATATACAATAAGAAAATTTAACAATGGTGATATGAAGTTGCAGACTCGGTGACCAACAGTGATGCGATTCCAATACGTGTAGTAGGATAATCTTAAGAGTTTGCTGGTCGGTTGATTAGACCATTCGTATCGATAACGCACTAGTGTTCGGTATATGCGTTCCTTCGACCAGTCAAATCAATGTCCAGAGAAACCACAGTGATTCCAAGACACTGATCAAACGAACGCTGGTCCTATCCAAATTCAAGCGTCTTGGTGCTTTACTATAAGTGAGCTCCGTAGATGGTCTTGTGGTAAGCTGGTGCTCCGTAGAGGAGGGGAGAGGAGTAACTGGTGAATGCCGGGGCAGCAGCATAGCTGGTAATGGCTGGGACAGCGGCATAGCTGGTAATGGCTGGGGCAGCAGCGTAAGTGGCGATGGCTGGGGCAGCAGCGGCGTAGCCGGTGACGACTGGGGCGCTGGCGTGAACCACAGAGTTGCCGTGGGACTCGATCGTCTTCTCGCCGATGACGGCGGTGCGGGTCTCGATGGCCGGGGCCAAGGCGATGGTTGGGGTGGAGAGGAAGCCGGGCTTGGCGGCGGCGATGGCCACGACGGCGAAGAATACAGCCTTTGGAATAAAATGTTT